>VSMD01112519.1:0-70316 GCA_008750895.1 Mirza zaza
TTTCTTTTCCTGGGATCTGATGTTGCAAATAAAAGCAAATTATAAAATGAGGGTAACTAGTGAACGGATTAAGTTATTGAATGCTGTGTTATTTGAATACCACAAATAGCTATTAATTATCAGTTCATAAAGGTACAAAGTATGAACTGTTTTATCTTGATTTCCCTGTGTCTCTAACTGTGCTTGGCATGAATCAGGTAACTAGTAAATGGGAATTAAATTCAGTTGAGCAAAATTGAAGGATGTAATGGAGCAGCTGTCATTGGAAATGGATCAGAGTTTAGCCATGAAGGGAGCTGACAGTCCGCTTGTGTTGTGCTAGCTAGCTCAGGAGCTGTTGCTTATGGTGTAAACACTTACATTACTTTGTTACAGTGTCTCTGCCAATGATTTAATAAAGGTCTGCATGCATGGCCCTTTGCCTTTTCAGCCTTCCTCTTCTCCATCCTGTCTTTTTCCGTGCTGTGGGCTGCAAGATCTTTCTTAAATCCAGATTGGATCATCTGTCTAAAATCCTGTTTGTTTTGCATACCACGTTTTGAAATTGTGGCAAGAACACTTAACATAAGATCTACCCTAATAACAAATCTTTAAATGGACAATACAGTATTGTCGACTATAGAAACAATGTTGTACAGCACATCTCTAGAACTTACTCACCTTGGACAATTGAAAGTCTATACCCATTGAATAGCAACTCCCCGTTTCTCCTTGCACCCAATCCCTGGCAACCACCATACTAATCTCTGTTCCCATGAATTTGAGTATTTTAGATATCTCACCTAAGTGGAATCACACAGTTATTTGTCCTTCTGTGATTGGCTTATTTCACTTAGTATAATGTTCTCAAAGTTCATCCATGTTGCTGCATGTGGCAGGATTTCTTTCTTCTTTTAAAGCTGAATAATATTCCCTTGCATGTATATACCACATTTTATTTTTTCTTTCTTTTTTTGTTTTTTCTTTTGTCACAAGCTCTCACTCTGTTGCCTAGGATGGCATGCAGTGGCACAATCATAGTTCACTATAGCCTCAGACTTGGGCTCAAGCCATCCTCCTGCCTCGGCCTCTTGAGTGGCTGGGACTATAGGCATGCTCCACCACACCTGACTAATTTTCTTTAAAAAAAAATTGTTTGTATATAGAGAGGATCTCTCTGTGTTGCCCAGGCTGGTCTTGAATGCCTGGCCTCAAGCAATCCTTTTCCCTGGGCCTCCTAAAGTGCTGAGATCACAGGTATGAGTCACCACATCCAGCCTATATTTTCTTTATTCATTCATCTTTCAGTAGACATTTAGTCTGTTTCTGTATCTTCACTGTTGAATAATGGCTTGAATAATGTACATTGGCTTGAATAATGAATGCTGCAATAAACATGGGAGTATACATATTTCTTTGAGATCCTGATCATAATTCTTTTGGATATGTACCCAAAGGTGAGATTGCTGGGTCATTCTGTTTTTAATTTTTTGAGGAACCTTCCTGCTGTTGTACACAGTGGCTGCGCTATTTTACATTCCCAAAAATAGTGTATAAGAGTTCCAATTTCTCTATACCCTTGCTAACATTTATCATTTATTTAACATTTTTTAAAAAATCATAATCCTTTTAACAGGTGTGAGGTGATATTTCATTGTGGTTTTGACTTGCATTTACTTCATGATTAATGACAATGAGCATCTTTTCATATACCTGTTGGCATTTGTGTGTCTTCTTTGGAGAAATGTCTATTCAAGTTTTTTTTAATTAGGTTATTTGTTTCTGGCTATTGAGTTTGGGTTCTGTATATATTTTGGATGTTAATACCTTATCAAATGAATGGTTTGCAAATATTTTTCTCTCATTCTGTAGGTTGCCTTTTCACTCTGTCAGTTGTTCTTTTTGTTTGCAGAATTTTTTTTAGTTTAATTTCACTTCTTTAATTTTTCTTTTGTTTCTTGTACTTTTAGTTTTGCATCTAAAAAATCATTGCTAAACCCAATGTTGTGAAGCATTTCCCTTATGTTTTCTTCTAGAAGTTTTATAGTTCCAGGTGCTATGTTTAAATTCGTAAATGCATTTTGAGTTGATTTTGTGATCTCACTCCTGCTTGGGCCTGGAGCCCCACCTCTCAGACCTGAGCACTCCCTACCCTTGAGCGGCTGTGCAACTCCTCAAATATGCCTTGTGCTTTCTCAGCCCTTCATGTTCGCACATGGCATTTTCCAAGAAGACATCTGTCCACCACTTCTCCATTCAGTCTATAGTCTTTCCAAGCCCAGCTCAGACCTTACTACCTCTTAGAGAATTTCTCTGAAAGCCCTTGGCTTGATCAGGGAATCATTCTTCTGTTTTTGCATAGCCCTTGTGTTTTCTATATCGTGTTACTTCCCACACTAAAGACAACTGGTCATGTGTCTGCCTGCTTCTGCAACTCAACTCTTGAGTTCCATAAGGATGAAGTTAATGTCCTTGTTCTTGGTCATATTCTCAATTCTAATCATGGGATCTAGCATCTATTAGTTGATCAAGTGTTAGAAAGAAAAAGAGAGCAAAAAAGGAAGCAAAAAATAAAAAAAGAAAACAAAAAAAGGAAGGAAGGAAGGAAGGAAGGAAGGAAGGAAGGAAGGAAGGAAGGAAGGAAGGAAAATTGAAAGGATGAGAGAACATAGTGGGGCCATTACCACCAAATGACAACAGAAATAAATTCATAGTTAAGCTCAGCTAGAATTATTTTATATATAAACTCTTCAGGAGGAATTTGCAACAGCTGCCCACTATCTTGCTTTTGGGGAACCAGGGCTATGTGGCCACTCAGCTACTCCATAAACACGCCGGGGAGCTATGAGGACATTGGTGTTCACCCCTGGAAGCCAACAAGTTGCCTTTGTTTGTTTGTTGTGTCTTGGCTGCCATGGTTCCCAGATGACACCCCATCTGCATGAACGCTGCAGCAAACAGAAGTGGAGCTGCCAGGTGGGTTTTCTCAAACCCAAGAGCCTCAGCAAACCAGCAGCTGACGAAGGCTAGGAGTAGGCCCCAAACACAGGGAAGGAATGCGGATTTGTCTCGATCTGCCTCATCACAGGGGAAATGATAAAGAAGGAGTCATAACAGACTGGCAACAGCTCAACTATTTGGCACCAAAAACCTCCTCCAAGGAGTCATTTTCAAAGATGGGTCCGCACCCCTGCAAAGGTGCTCATGGTCACATGCGTGCTCTGGGTGCCTTCTCTTTCTTCCTGTTTTTCCTCTTTCTTCTTTTCTTTCTTTTTTCTTTGTCTATCTGTCTTTTCCTTCCTCTTTTGAAAAATTTTCTGGTCTTTCGGTGAAAAGAAACAGGAGAAGGGCCAGGTCTCTGGTGTCGGGTAAGAAGGGAAAATGAAAAAGGACGTGAAGCAAGCTCTCCTCTAGAGACAGGCCGTCTGTCTGGACAGGGAGGCTGTCCTGTCCACGGGGACCTTCCTGGCCCTGAAGCCAGGAATGCCAGGCTCACTGAGTTCTTCCTGCTTACTCTGATGTTGACGTGATCCCAGATTTCCCATCATTTTTTCGAAATGGATTTCCTTTTCCTTCCTCCCCGTTGTACCCTGGGAAGGAGATGACACCTAGATGCTCTTTGCTGGCTTTTCCTTCTACTCCGAAATGTGATTCCTGCTGACAACAGAGTATGACTGTAACTTCTCCTCCAACTTCCCCCCAGACAGAGTTACGTCCACCCTCCTCTCATGCTCTGGACTTTCATTTGCTCGTTTCTTCAGTGTCAGCCCCTACCCGTCCCCTAGCTCTCCAGCTTGCAGTGATCACCGTGTTTGTTACAACTGACGTATCCGTTGGCTCAAAGCCCCATTGCACAGCCAGTGGGATCCCAAGTGTCCTAGGAGGACCTCCAGAGCTTCAGGCAGGTGAGGTTTGGTTTCACATTGTCACCCCTGGCCCTGGCTTGTGTCTCTCCTATTCTCCGTCTCTTCACTTCTCTCACCAGTCACTCTTACCTTCCACCATTCATCATCAATTGGAAAACAGCTCCTTTTAAATGTATTTCCCCCAAACTCAAAGATAGGAGTTGTGGATAGCAGACTTCTACTGACAATCCAACTTCAGAGTGTGTGTATGCAAAAGTGTGCAACCTTATAGTGAGCATGGGCCTTATTTCAGCTCAGCCTTCATTCTTATTATTCCTCTTCTTTTCTCCCTCCTTTCTAGTATTTTAAACTTTTCTCTCCAATATTCTGGCTTATTTCCTGGGCAGAGCAATTTAATGGTTTTATCCTCACCTTAGCCAGTATTACTTTTTAATAACAAAATAACCCAGGAGGGATTTTGCTACTGAAAAGCTGTTCTCTACTCTAAGTATGGTTTAATTACCAGATCTTAAGCTGACAGCTTTCTGAACTATAGTAGACATTCACTCGGTAGACAGTCACTGGTTATCTACTGGCTATCAGTGTGTGACGTCCTTGGCCCTACTGATTATGGAAGTAGAAAAGGAAAGATTCCAACAATCCTCACACAGTCTAATTTTTTATATAACACTCTCTTCCAAGTCTTGAGGGCAGGTGCCATGTTTCATCTATTTCTGCATTCCTGGTACCTAGTACCATGCATAGTATAAAATGACAATGTGCAGTAAATATTTTGTGGCAAAATGATTTGAGGTATTGTTATTATGTTCCTTTTTTAGGTGGAAACATGAGATTCAGAAAACCCATGTAGTGAAACCTTAGTCATATGGTAAATGGCAGAGCTATGTGTTGAAATGTTCAAATGTTCGGATACCAAATATCCCACTTTTCCTTCTCTACCATATTGGTGGCATGTTTACTGAGAATAATGATTTTTTTTTTCAGATTTTATACACATGCAAAGACATCTGTGCTCCTTTCAGGCTGGTCACCCATGCCCACATGTTCATCCCCCGCTGTTCTGCTGGATTTGTGTAGGAATGGGGGAGGGCCAGGGTCTTCAGGGGGGCACATGCAGGCTCCATTCTTGGCCCCCACTCAGGTGCCAGGTGCTCCAGCATTCTCTGCCAATAGCTGGTGCAGGAAGCCTCTGCAAATCAGTCCAAAGACTTCCTGGGCTTTTTCATACAGCTGGCCCTCGAAGGCACAAACTGGGTCATAGCAGCAGAAAACGACCATCCTAGAGCGAGGACAGTGGGCACAGGGATTGATACGCTCTGAATGTTTGTGTCCCCCTGAAATTCATATGTTGAAACCTAATTTCCAATGTGATGGTATTTAGAGGTTGGGTTTCTGGGAGGTGATTAGGTCATGAGGTGCAGCCCTTATGAATGGGATTAGTGCCCTTATACAAGAGGCCCAGGCAGCTTCTTCACCCCTTCCACCACACGAGGACACAGGGAGAAGGCGCCGTTTCTATGAACCAGGAAGCAGACCCGTACCAGACACTGAATCTGCCAGTGCCTAGATCTTGAACTTACCAGCCTTCAGAATTGTGAGAAATAAATTTCTTTTTAAGCTACCCAGTTTATGGTATTTTGTTATAGCAGCCTAAAGAGACTCAGATAGGAATGTTGCCTAGAGTATTAGCTTTCTGTTGTTATGAGACAAATCACCACAAATTTATCAGCTAAAAAAAATAGCACAAAGATATTATTTTACAGTTTCTGTGGATTTGAATCCAGGCATGACTTAACTGGATCCTCTGCCTAAAGTTTCAAAAAGTTGCAAATAGGGTGTTAGCTGGGATGTGTTTTCATCTGGAGGTTTGACTGACGAAGAATCAATTTCCAAGCTCATTCAGGTTGTTTGCAGCATTCCTTTCCTGTGGCTGCATGGCTGAAAGTTCTAACATTCTCATGGCTGTCAGCATATTCAAATTTCTCCTTTCTGGATTTATTTTAACTTTCATTTTAATGAAAAAAATATAAATAATATTCTTTAAGTAAAAGCACTGAAAGTCACTCAAAAATCATATGGGCATCAATTTTGAAGTAGATACTTTACTATCAGATTCAACCTAATAAGAACATAAGAAGTTTATCCTGCAGAAATAATGATCAAAATAGAATTAAGATGAATTAGCATTTTTCCTTCAGTACTCAGGTCCACAAATTGAACTGACAGCAGGAGAGTTGCTTGAGCTCAATTAGAAATTCCCAGGTCTTCAGTTCATACCACTCTATCACTTCATTCACTTTCTGAATAATACCCTCCTCTCCTGCCACTCCTACATCTCTTTTCCTCCCACCATTCATGGGGATTCTACTGTTTTGTTCATTCACTAACTCTCTAGTCTGACTTGGGTTAATTATTTGAGGAGCATCTCAACTTCCAAAGGCTCAGTTCAGCTCAATTCAGATCTACTTGGAGATGAATGTATCAGAGTTCTGCTAACTTGAACTAAGATCATATTTAAATAGTTAAAAATCATATTTAAATAGTTATAAATAATGTATACTTTTCTAGGGTATAGGTATGACCTTCCAGGAAGATCAGACTGTGCTTTTGTTTGTTTGTTTGTTTGAGGAAAGACTTCCTTGTAGGCTCCTGCAGTCATCTGGGTCAGGGGTCAACAATCTTTGGCTTTGTGGGCCAGGTGATTTCTGTCCCAAACTAGTCAACACTGGCATTTTGGCCTGAAAGTGGCCCTAGACAATATGTAAATGAATCAGCATGGCTGTATTATAATAAAACTTTATGGACACTGAAATTTAAATTTTATATTATTTCCATGGGTTGCTAAATATTATATGCTTCTCTTGACCTTTGTTTAATGATTTAAAAACACAAAAACTACTCTTGACTTATGGGTCATAAAACACAAGGCAGCAGGCTGCATGCTGCCCCTGGGTCATAACTGGTCAACTCTTGGTACAGATATAAAGCAAGTACCTACCCATTGTATTTTTTGGGGGGTGATCTTCTCCCGATCTCCCTTGGGGAGAAGTTGGGGCTGGACTCAGAGTTACGGGGATCTCTGTAGATTTTTGTTGAAGAGAACAGTCTCCAAGGTCGGGTTTTCACAACAAGTATTTGCCGTGTTTGGAGGCGGCAGCCGAAAGAAGAGCCTTCTAGATTCCAGAGCCCATTGCAGCCCCTTAGAGGACAGCTGGGCCCAGCCAAGCCATGACTTCAGTGAGCTCATGGGCAGGTGAGGGGGCCATACAGGAAGATTAGGAAGGGTAGCAGCTGCCACTGGGGTGAAATCATCTCAGTAGAGCAAGGGGTGACCTGTAGAAGAACAGATGGCTGTCTGGAGATAAATGACTGGTTTATACAAAAAGTGACAACCAGGGCAGATTTGTGGAACATTTTAAAGTATCCTGGAGATTCCCAGGAATACATTTTGGAATGTAATACAGAGCTAGTAAGAGAACTATATTTTTATACTTAAGTAGCTTGAGGGATAATGTCTCTATAATTTGGACATACAAAGAAGTGTGGCATTTTTGGTATGGTCTGGCTTCTGAGGCCTGAGATGTATGTTATCATAAACACTTTTGGTTGCCAAGCAACATCTATGTCCCTATTCTTTCTCTTTTTTTTTTCTTAAATAAACTTTCTATTTTGAAATAATTTGAACTCTTCAGAAACAAAATAGCACAAAGAGCTCTCATATTCTCTTCACCAATATTCCTTCATTGTTAACATTTTTTTCCCTATTTGTCCTAGCATTCTGTCTTAAACACACACATTCTCTCCCTCTCTCTGTCATATATATTATTTTTTCTGAACCATTTGCAAATAAGTTACATCCGTTTGCATTTCTCAAAAACAAGGATATTCCCCTACATAATGCCAGCACAACCATCGAAATCAGGAAGATAATAATGACCCAATATTGCTGTCTAATGCATATGCCCAACTGAAATTTCTCTGTTTTCCCAATAATGTCATTTTTATGTCCTGGATTGAAACCAGGAAGATGTGTTCATTTAGTTGTCATGTCATTTTACTCTTCTTCCATTTGAAACAACTCCTCTGTCTTTCCTTCTCTTTCATGACTGACATTTTTAAACAGAGCAGGACAGTTATTTTGTAGAATGTGCCTCAGTGTGGGTTTGTCTGATATTTCCTCAAGATTTGTGAGTTTTTAACAGTACTTTCTGCCAAATATTCTTCTTATGGCATCGTATCATTTGGCTCCAAATTCCAATTTGTACCATTACTGATGATACTAACGTTTATCACTTGGTTAAAAGGTGTCTAATGGTTTCTCTACTGTGAGCTTAGCTAATAACTATCTTGTACTCCTCAATTAAAGATTAATAAGAATGTGTTTGTGGGGGAGAGTTTCTTCATGCCTTCTACTGTAAGTTGGAGCTTTTCTTCCTATTCCATGAATTTATATTGTTATAGATTAATAGATTTATTTTTTACTCAATAGGTTATAATCTGTAAGTATCATTATTCATTTTGCTGCTCTAAATGTCCTAGACTTGGCCAGTGGAGCCCTTCAAACTGGCCCCAGTGTCCTTTTGACCTGTGGTCGTCATTCTTTCCACAATTCCCTGGTTTATGTTACAACAAAATATTCCAGACTTATCTTAAATTTTTCTTTCTTCAGCTTTGGAGCAACCCATATTCTAGTATCCCTAGTTTCTTTAGTAGAGAGGGATATAGAGAAACTAAGAACAAATCATACGTAGAAACCAAGAAGCCAAGAACCAAGACATGCCCATTGGGAAAGGGGTGCCAATGTTTCTAGGTCCTTTTAATAAACAGGCTTAGAACACACACACATACATAGGCACACACAGAAACACATACACAGGTATACATAGACACAGACTCACAAAGAGACACACACATATACACAGACTCACACAGACGTACAGACACGCACAGGCACACACACAGACACACCTGGACGTGCACATACATGAACTGACACACATGGGCATGCATATACATGGATTCACACATAAAGAGACACACAGAGATGAGCATATACACAGGCACAAATGTACACACGGTGAGTCTATATCAATGTCTATTTATTTATGCATATTACGAACTATGAGTTCACCTCATCACCTTCAATTTCAATCTACACCATACCATAGAATTTATTCTAGTCTTTCCCTTCTCAATATTCATATATTTCTGATGCATCAGTGAAAAACCAAACTTGCAAAATTTTCAATGTATTTTCTTTTTCAATCTCTTATGTATATTGTCCATCTCCTGCTGTGCTGGCACGTCTGCCCCCAACGTGATGAACCTAAGCCTTACATCATCAAGTTTAGGTCCCTAGGAAGAGAGAAGGTGAAGGAAGGTGTGAAAGGGAAAAAGGACAGGAAAAATCTTTGGCCCTAAGCACGCTGTGCCTCCCTGTGCTTTGGACAAAACCTGGGCCCCATGAAGTGGAATGGGAGAAGAGGAAAGAGAACAGAGGAGGGGAAAAAAGCAGGCTATGCTTCCCCTGCCAGGCGAGGTAGCCAGAATATCAACTTTGGTGAAGGGGAAAAGAGGGAAGCAACAGGTAGGGGAAGGAGGACAGAAGTTCCACTTCTTCCTTCCAAAGGTGGCAGGAAATTCTAACCCTTCTAACTCTTTCTTGCTATATTCAACTGCACAATTTCCTAGACTCCCTTGCTACTGGGGGTGACAGAAGGATCCAGTGGTGGCCTCCACAGTAAGATCATCAGACGTGTCTCGGAAAGGTTTTGCCTTTCTGAGGAACATGGTTTAAGGGCCAACATGTAGACCAACTCAGGAAATGAAGGGGGAGGAGAAGTTGGCTGTGGGAAGAAGTTGGCCTCTGACTTCCTCTGTCTGTGGCCCTGTGTAGGTGTGAAGCTCACAACTGCTGTGGACAGACAGCTACCTGCCAGACGATGAAAGAGTCACACAGGGGAACCCGAGGCAGAACTGCAGTGTTAAATCAAAAGCAGAGCCTGCTCTGCCTTTTGACCTTCAATTATTTGAATTAGTATGTTCTCTTTTTAATGAAGCCAATTTGAAATGGGTTTCCTCTACCTGAGGATGAAAGCAACCTTACTGATAGACATGGATAAGAGTAATATGCCTCGGGCTTAGTTCTCAGCAGCTGGAATACATACAGAAATACGAAGTAAATCTAATGAGATCAAGTTAAGCTACTATCACAGGTGCCATGATAAGGAAAACACAGGACACAATAAGAGCTTGGAGGAAGTCTGAACAAGGTGCTGCCTTAACTATCCAGGAGTTTAATGGGCACAGATGTCACAAAAAGAAGAGGGGCCATTATAGACAAAATGCTCAGTGTAAAAGCATAGAACCAAAGGCTGTTAACATTAGAAGGAAAAGTGTGAGCCATTATTGATTTTATAAAGACATGTATGTTGTTCATATGTGGGTGCTATCAAGATATCGCTACTGACTATAGAGGAATAAATATGTGCACAGGTTATGGGGAACTAAAGATAAAAGCTTAATGCTCCCAGGGCAGAGCCAATTCATGAGTTGTGAATCGATACCCCTGAAACACCTCTTCTTGTGAGAATGGATGGTGGTGTGGATCCTACTTTTCTGAAGGGTATGATGAGTTGGATTCGTGAGCCTGAATACTTTTCTTCACTTTACTAACAACACTATGTTTCTTGAACCTGGAAGCAGAGGCCAAGAAGCTGTCTGTTTCAAGACCTGAGGCTGTTCACACCTCTAATCCAAGCCCCACATATGCGTTTTCTTCAACTAAGTTGTGAAACAAAATCCCCTGAGCAAAGCCCAACCCTGCTCTGAAATAGCATCTCTGCTCTGTGGCTTCTTTCCAATGCTCAAGAATCGGTCCCTGCCCCAAAGCACAGACCTTGTGCAGTTTGGATTTGATGTTGTTGACAGATGTACCTTTTGGGAAAGGAAAATAGGAATGTGTCCTCCTTTGATAGCATAATAAAAACCTAGAGCAGCAGTCGTGTTCCTGTGTTGTTTATCTAATTTCAAAGAAAGTTGAGCTTGTCTCATTTGAATTAATTGAAATCCAACAAGAGGATAATGATCCAATAAGGAAAGGAAAGAAAAGAAAAGTTGTAAATCTTAGGGAAAAAGGCATCAAATAAACGTTGTTTTAAATGATAGGATTTCATATTTGGAAAATCAGGAAAAATTAACAAAAAGAAATATTAAAACAGATAAGGCCATTTCAAAAGTTGGGCAGATATAGGCTAAATAGACTAAAAACCAATTATACGAGGGCCGTCCGGAAAGTATCCAGCCATCGTTAATATGTAATTTTCATACTACATGGCTGGATACTTTCTGGACAGCCCTCATGTTATCAGCATTAAGGACATAGACAATTTGGTGATATGCTGTTCATCAAGCAAAACAACCAAAACAAAACTGTCAGTGGAGAGATCTCCTGCAACCACACCTTCCATCAGACAACCAAATGTTGCCATCACCTGAACGAAACTGAGCATGAAGACCACCAATTATTTAGCTCATGCTATGACTCCTGTTGGCAAGAACTCTTGCAACTTGTACTGTGATTCTCACCACAATCCCTAGGGTACGCACCGTGAGCCCTGCTATGGTTTGAATGTGTCCCTTAAAGTTCGTGTGTTGGCAACTTAATCTCCACTGCAACAGTGTAGGGAGGTGGGGCCCATTAGAGGTGAATAGGTTGGATTAATGCCATTATTGCAGGAGTGGGTTAGTGATGGAGAGTGAGCTTGTTGTAAAAGTGAATTCTGCCCTTTCTTGCTTTTCCTCTCCTATGCACTTTCTTGCCTTTATCTTTCCATGGGATGATGTAGCACAGAGGCCCGCCGGAGATGCCAGCCCCTCAACTTTGCACTTCCCAGCCTCCAGAACTGTGAGAAATAAATGCATCTTCTTTATAAATTACCCAGTCTGTGGTATTTTGTTATAATAAAACAAAATGGACTGAGGGACAAGCCCCATTTTGCATATAGGAGAATTGAGATGAGGGAGAGGCTCAAGTGCACACAGCTGGTAAATGACACAGTGGAATTAAAATTCCTCTCTGCCTGACTCCAAAATTCATAGTTTTTTCAGTATTTTCATCATAACATGCCCTAGATTGAGTTTTCTGGTTGTCAAACTTTCCCCTTAAGCTGAAAATGTTCTTTTTTTAATGAGAAGATCCCCAATTACTATTTTCCTCCCTAGATTTTCCATTCCTATAGGTCAACATTTTTCATACTTGGCTTCCATGCAGTTTCCTTTCTGTTCCTACAGGTGGAATGCACCTATCCAAGGTCAGTTGCCTGTATCTAGTTCGATTTAGAACAGCTAATGTTTGGATAGGAAAAACACAAGTGTAGCCATATTATATTTAAATCACTCTTTGTGTTTTAAAAGTCTAATGCAGATAATTTGTGGCATTTTGTCTTTGTTGTTCACATTAAAACTTGAAAGAGAAGGAGGAGAAATTGTGGATGCCCTGTTGAGTGGATTAAGTGTTCTCACCAAAGTTCTTAGGAAGCATTCCCCGACTGTGAATGTCCAAATGTCAGGACTTTATTAATCAATGCCATCATTCAGCACCGAGAGTCCACACGCATCCTTCATGCCTTGTCTCTATTAAAATTTTCTACAAGAGTGGGATCTTTTCATTGTCTTTACTTCTGCAGAATGTGTCTATGTATAAACTGGCAGGGGAACATGAGGGAGACTTTCTGTAACTTTGTGACTTCTGCCTGAAATAACTAAAGCAAAATTTTTTGGAAAATTACTCTCTACAGAGTTTTTTTTTAAAAGAGAGAGAGAGAGAGAGAGAGAGAGAGAGAGAGAGAGAGAGAGAGAGAGAGAGAGAGAGAGAGAAATAATATGAAGTCCAGAAATTGCCTGGGACTAGACACACTGACCTTTAAGAAGTAGATCTCATTATTCCTTCTTTGGTTGATTAGTATCTCATGCTCGGTGGGTTAAGAAATGCCATCATCTTAGTCCATTTGTGTTGCTAGAAAAGAATATCTGAGACTGGATGATTGATCAAGAACAGGAATGCATTGGCTTACAGTCCTGGAGGCTGGGGAAGTGCAAGACTGATAGGCTGTGTCTGGCTACATCATACCTTAGAGCTAGGCATTGCAGGGTGAGAGAGCTCACACAAGAGAAAAAGAGAGTGCCAAACTCACTTTTATAAAACACCCACTGTTGCGATAATGAACTCACTCCCACAATAATGACATTAATCCATCCATGAGGGCAGACCCCTCATGACCTAATCACTGCTTAGAGTTCTCACTTAACACTGTTGCATTAGGAATTAAGCTTCCAAGACATGGATTTTGGGGGCGAATCCAACCACAGCAACCATTAATAGATATAAATTGTTGAGGTTTCTCATATGAATGACAAATACTATGTGATACAGTAGAAAGAGCATGAGCTTGGGAATTGTATGTAACTTCATTCAACACCTGGCTGTCTCACCTATGAAGCACAAAAAATTGTTCCATGGCTGCTTTTGTTTGCATATGAAATATAGAGTGAGAAAACATAATTTCTCTGTAAGATTTGCAATTCAACACTTTTTCACGTGGAATGTCTTCTCTTTCTTACCTACTCAGATAATGTTTATTTAGGCTTTACCTCCCCTGCAAAGACTTCTTTGGCTATTTCTCTCTCCCAGGCAGAGTTTTGTCTCTCTGGCTCCCAGATTACTTCACACTGTTATAAATATCACACTAAAATGAAATTATTTATTTTCTCAGGTGTGTCCAAGGTTAGACTATGCCAAACCCTACCTTCTTTGTCTTCACGTCCACAACACCCAGCCTCATGCCTGATGTCCTGCAGATGTTCAAAAATGTTTGTTTTGATGGATGTGGCCTGTATCAGTTGAGTCATTTTCAGAATAAATTTACTTTTCCCTCCATTGTCCAGATAATTTTCCCAATTGGCCATTGGTGATAGAACTGCAGATTTAAGTGCTAGAATGCCTAACTCATCCAACTCACTGAAGTCCAGTCCTTTGTATTCTACCTTTACAGTTTCTGCCATATCCACCTACCTGTCTATCAATATTCACATTTTCTTATGTTGATTGTTTTTTTAAAAACTCTAAAACAAAAACAACTTTTAAAAACTCAGTTATTCACTTTATATTCATTCTAAGCAGTTAATTTATATCAAATGTTTGATATGATAACTATCTTCTAGTGTGCATTACTAAAATGATTACATGCTTATCCATGTAGTACCTATAAACATTTCACGTACTGCCAGCAGTGCACGCACTCCTTGGAAAACACTAACCTCTGGGTCTGTCTTACTTATAAGTGAGGACATTACATGTTAAGAGAAGCACATAACTAACCCAGGATCCCACAGCTGCAGAGCCTGGACAAAATTCCTTGTCTTCTGATCCGGCCTTCAATGGCAGTTCCATGAATTACGCCAAATATGTACATTTCTTTGGCACTCCAGCACTTTCAGCAGCCTTTGTCATTGTTCCAGGCCTTTGTGGCTAGGGTAAAACAAGACACTGCACAGCTCCCTGCCTGTGCCCTAGCAACCAAGCACAACACAGATGGCCAACCTGGCAATCTGCCCACCAGACACGGATTGTATACCTGGTGGTGAGACACAATGACAGCTTCTTCCACACAGGGATAGCGTGTGTTTGCACAGCATGGTTAGAGTTTATAGCGATATGCAGGGAAGATTGCATCCTGTGCCTTCAGGCCAACTTGCTGGTTTCGAGACTAGAAGCAATAGCTTTCCACTGTTGTAATGACAACTTGTCTCTTGCAGCTGGATCATGTTAAGACAGTAGGAATTTTCTTTTTTGGTCCCTTTTTAATAGTGCCTTGTAATAATAGGGTAGCATTTTCCCAAGATGTTTATTGCCAGTTGCACACACGTATTGGCTCACAAAGTCTTAGGCATTGCTTAACACCAAAGAATGGGACTGGTCCCTATTGATAGGGGAATAGTACCCAGTTTACAGGTGGAGATACCAAGACTCATTTCAATCGACCAAACATATATTATATGCACATATCATTATTTATTAAATTTAATAAATGACTATTGGGTATAAGCCATTCTACCAAGCCTTTGACATACAAAGACACAGACTGCAAAGTGTGACTGAACTGGCATTCAGACAAGTAGAGGAGACAGACATCTAAGCTAATAACTATAATACAGCATGGTGAGTGGTCTAATAGATGGGTGTAACCAGTACTGTGAGAACACAGAGGAGGAGCTATTTCTTCTTCTTCCTGGAGGAGGTTAAAAATGAAAGCTAATTTTGTGCTGGACATTATATCTAGGGAAATGCATTATGGCGAAGTGATAAGAGCTCTTGCTTTGGTGCCTGTTGAATCTGTGTTTGGGTTTCCACTTTGCCACTTACTCCTTTTGTGACTTCGGGCAGGTCACTAAGCGTTCCAGATCTGTTTATGTATAGAATGGAGAGAGAAAGAGTTCATGTCATACATATGTACATAAAGTGAGAACAAAATGAAATACTCATGATGAAGTGCTTAGCATCTTTTCTGGCACCTAATATGTGCTCAATAAATATTAGCTCTGGTTGTCATTCTTATCATTATTATTATTATGTGATGGTGATGTGAGTTGCCTTGCAGGCATACTTATGATGTGGTATTATCATTGGCATCAGAAGGTGCTGGCTACAAATTCAGCTCTGAATTTGACTATCTATGTGTCCTTGGAAAGTCTTCATCTCCTGTGGTAATTTATACTACATGACCAAGCTATAAAAGCAAGCCACTTATTCTCATCCCCTAGGTTTCCTTCCAAAAGCAAATCTTTTTCACAAGTTTGCACCTTTCCAGAATTGCAGTCTTTTCAAAACTTCTCATTAATCTCTCAGAGGCATTGCTCTCTAGGTTTAGGAGGTAACATATTTTTGGAGATAACATTTTTTTGGAGAAATATTACAATATGGTCATGGCCCATTGTATTACCTGCTATATAAGTCAAATCTGGATGAGCTACACAATTGCAAGATGCATATCAGACCCAGAACTTGAGCTCTGATGAAGCAGGAAAAATGGACAGAAGTTGGGATGATGTCCAGAGAAAGAGGGAGGCCATGTGTGAAGGAAATGATTCTAGACAGGAGAATTCTCACAGCTGATGGGAATGCAATGTAGTGGATGCTGCACAGGAGGGTGGGGTGGGCTGGCCGTGGTGCACCGTGTGCTGTGGGGGCACAGAAGTGAGTGATCCGTCCTTCCTAGGGAGCTGGGTGAAGGGAGGTTGCAGAGCAGATAAGAGAGTATATGAATAGGCAGATGAGCAAAGAAGCAGATGAATAGGCATATGTCTGAGGAAACGGTGAGCTACAGCTAGTCTTGTGCATCTGGGGAGGAGTGTCAGA
This sequence comes from Mirza zaza, assembly GCA_008750895.1. Lineage (NCBI taxonomy): Eukaryota > Metazoa > Chordata > Mammalia > Primates > Cheirogaleidae > Mirza > Mirza zaza. The sequence goes on from VSMD01112519.1 coordinate 16,261, forward strand.
CTATACTGCAAAGATTGACTGGAGCCAGATTGGGGGCAGGGAAGACGATGGAAAATCGCTCTCATTTGAGTCCCCTGGGCTTGTTCACGGCTCCCGACCCATCGCTCCCACCACTACAATTGAAGTGGTAAAAAATGAATGTAAACTATGCGCTCTGCATCATGTGAAGTGGTTTACATGTTAAATCTCTTTTAATCTTCACAAAAATGTAAAAAAAAAACCCTAATATTTTAACTAGGATTAAATTTGGCTGAGAGTAATATTGGCACTCCCTCATCTCTGAATAACAGAGATATAAAGAAGATATAAATTTATTTTTCCTTCATGTTCAAAGCCTTACATTCAGGAGGGCTGTCATGGTGGCTCTGATATGATGGATAAGGAGGGTTTCAGGTACCTGGGCTGCTTCTATTTTGTTGCTCACCTATCTTAATGGCCCAGGCCACGTCATAGCCCAAATTTGGCTACACTAGCTCTAGATAGCTTGTCTGCATTCTTTTCACAGCAAGGAGGAAGAGATGAAAGAAAGCATCATAGGAGCATACTAGATGTGTTCTAAGAAAGCTTTCTGGAAACTCACTCATGATGTTTTTGCTTGCAGCTTGTCCAGAAGTTGGTCACGTAGGTGCACCTAGCTGCACCTAGCTGCAGAGGATACTAGAAAATGTAACGTTTGTTCTGGGCAGCCATGTGCTCAGCTAATAGTGGGAGTTATTTCACTGTGAAAAAGGGGAGAATGGATGGCCACATCTACTAATGGTAGATTTATTTGTATTTCAACTTTCCAGGTAAGGAAACTGAAGGTTAGAGGAATAAGGTAACTTGCCCCCAGTGACACAGCTAGTAAAGGCTGATGATTTCAACTATTGCCAGTTCTGGTGGTCCTAAGGACAGGACTTACTCTCCAACATTACTCATGTGTCCTAGTTTGGGTTCCCCCCAAAAAGCATAGCCCAAGACGAGTACTTGCGTGAGAATATTTGGATTCATAGAGGGTGACCAATAAATAATTCTGGCAACTGAGGGGGATCCTGGGGCGCAGAACTTTCAGTTAAACTTCGGATGTCCTAGGAAACCGTCCTGAGGATGAGATGATCAGGGAACAGGGGACAAGAAAGGGGTCAGAATGAAAGCCAGCATGAGGGTGCATTATGAAACAAGGGGACTCCGTTTTGTCAGGGCTCTGAGAGCCATGCAGGGATGCCTTTTGTAATTGTCCACTGGAAAGATGGGAACCTAGAGTGTGGATATCCAGTAGCCCTTTTCCCCATCAGTTGAGGGTTGGTCCCAGAAGCTTTAATTCCTGGGATACTTCTGGGCTCTGTCTGCTGACATCATGGGTCAACTTGGGATGAGTCACAGAAAGCTAGGGAGACCTTAGAAAGACACGCTGTAGCCCTTGATGAGGGGCCTTGGCGGTATCAGTCGAATGCAAATGGTCTACCACAATGAGAACTCCAATTACAGGTGAGTTGAGGAGTTTAAAGTGGGCACCGGAGAAGTCTGTTACACCAGGTGTGTTATCTTATTTAGGAGCTCTAAGAGCTCAGGTATTAACATAGGACAGTGATTATTCAACTATGCTTCTTTGATTCTCTGAAAGTTCTAGGAGTTGTTTCTGGACCAAACCTTCATTCTCTCTCTTTGGGGTTGGTGGGGGGTTTAAATTATGGGATTGTTTAGTGCTTTGATTCCCTAACTTAAGCCAAAGCAGTTCTAATTTCATCTCTTACATATTATGCATCTTTATGGATTTCACAGGAAGAAAAGTTTCAGAAGTTTGTAAAGCACAGCACTGGGTAATAGGGAGTCACTGAAGTACACATGTAAGGGAGCAAATCAGCACATAATGATTGAGAAATCCCACTCAGGCTGCAGCATGGACAATGTGTAGAAGAGCAAGGCTATAAGCAAAGAAAACACCCTGGAAGCTGCTGCAATCTCCCAGTCAATGAATGGTATGAGATAAGCCAGGGAGAGAAGGGAGAATGTGGAGAATGGTGTACTAAAAACAGGACTCACTCGCCAACAATACTCATATATCTTAGTTTGGGTTTTCCCCAAAAGTGGAGCTGAAGATAAGGACGAACATATTTGGAAGGGAATCCTAAAGTGACTAACCGTTGTGGTTTTTCCACAACCACAGGGTAAATGTGTGTGTTCGAGCTGCCTATGCTAGACAACCAACTGGATTTGGGTGGTAAAGAAGAAGATATTGAGGTGGTTTGGTCTATTGAAGATTTTCGATTTGGCTAGCATAGGGTCAGAATGGTGCCATTTGCAGAGAATAGATAGACAGCAGAAGGATCTGATATGGGGAGATAATGATTCATCTATCTGATGAATTAATGGCCAGGACCTGAGCCCCTTTTTCTATAATATGGGGAAGCCTTTATTTAGGGAGAGTTATGACAGTTTAGAGAAGATCCCTGGCTCCTGTCTCCTCTTGATAACCTCCATAGAGAGAATTATCCAGGCAGAGTGTTCTTTATTTCCAGGGCCCACATAGACAGAAAATCAATTCATTCTGTTCAGGATAAACTGATCAAGGTATGCTGCAGGTGATGTCTGGGACCCTCACCTTTCCATTCCTTCAAGGAGCACCAAACACTGAATTCACTAATGGTGCCCTGGAGACAATGACACAGGATGGAAGATTGATCTTCATTAATTCATTCATACATGGGACATTAACAGAATAACTTTGTTGACAAAATTCCTTGAAAAAGGATAATAATAATTTAAAAATAACATGAGTCATTGATGAGTTCTTTGGGGCTTTTTAGTCATTCGGCCATTTGAGACTTCTCATTGTACTTCACTCACAGAAACACATAGTAATAAAATTAGGTAAAAAACAAAACTAAACAATGAAAACAAAAGCAAAAAAAAATCCATCCTATAACAACAACTAGAATAACGTTCACAATCATTAAAGCCTACTTGGAAACCATTAGAAGAAGAATGGATTTTTCCAAAAAACCCGATCTTTAGTCAGGCATACATGATAACTGTTTCGACTTTATAAGGTATAATATGAGACATCAAAGAACTTTTGAGATTACCACAAGCTGTTTGAGGAACATCTCTTTATTCCTTTAAAGCCATCAACTGTCCTAGGATTCACTCTTAATCTCTTCTTAAATTGATGGGTGTTTTGGGAAGATATTTCAAGAAGTACAGAAGGATATGGACACACGTCTAAATTATGGGTGTGTTAACAAAGAACACTAGGTATTTATGATTATAAGGATGATGCATTCTAACTCATATTAACTGTCTACACCCTCAAGGCCTGCTGACTGAACAACTTTAGAGCACAAACTGTCTTTTCTTTGGCTAGACTTAGTGTTCCCGAAACTTAGCTGCAGGCTGCTGTTCACAAAGAGAGTGCTGAAACTCTCAGCATGTTTAGTGCCAGCCCAGGGGGTGGAGGCTCTCATACCTGAGTTATCTTAAGTCCCCCCAGTTGAAAACAGTCTCCCTATTAGTACTAGCAGGAATATGGTAAGATCTTGTACAAATTATTTGAAAATATACATAGTATTAGATGTGGTCTTTCTCTATCACCTAGGGACCTCACTCTGCCTCAGCTGTGCCTGAACCCATGCTTCCATCTTCCTTTCCATGAAGTGCAATCTAGACTGAGGGTTACTGAATGCTTGTCAGCCTCAATGTCCTTTATTCAAATGATATATTTTGTAAAATTCTATATATAAAATAAATAAGAGCAGTTCTCTTGAAATGGGTATGAGGATCATGGAACCCACCTTTCATAGGTTATTCCTCACCACATTTGGCTTTTAGGAAACTACAGAACTTAGTTTGCAAATATATAATGTAGACAATTTCTAGTCTTGAGTGTCCATGGGAAAGTTGTCTGAGTCAGTCTTCCTGGATTTGAATCTTGGCTCAAATCTTGGCTATTTCTGTGTCTTCGGAAGACATTATTTAACTTCTCTATGCCTCTGTTTCCTAAACCTTTAAGTGGCTAACATTTTGTTCAACACCAGAGTTTCTGTGAGGATTACATGATGTAAGACATGTAAAAGAACTTCAAGTGATGCTTGTCACATATTAAGCCCCTAGTAAACATTACACATCATTGTTTTGATTATGAATGTGGCTCCAAGTTAAGCCATCAATTATTATTTAGTCTGAGAAATCAATTCGTGCTGATGTGCCTATGTTCTCATGTATTTTGGGATAAAAGTAATACAAACAGCAACAGCAAGAATCATAACACCATCAGCTAAACAGCACAAAGCCCACCAACAGTCACAGGAACGGCTTTGTAATGATTATGTACTCTGTTTAGCTACTGCTTTAGAATGTTTCATGACTTCACAGTAGCCCTACCAATTACCTGTTAGGTAAATTTCTCAGATGAAGAAATCACGGTTCTTGAAATCTAAGCCGCTTCCCCATAGTTAGACAAGTAATACATGGCAGAGTCAGAGATGGTGCTAGGATGGAGTTTCAGGTTCTGATGTGAATACTCAGGAATAAGTGGCACCTTCCTTGTTGATGTCCTATGAACTCTTACACATGGGATGCCCACAGTTATATACCCAAGGGTCCCAAGCCCTTCCTTTTCACTGTTAAGGGAGAGTGAACTCATGGTTGTCCCGTATGAAATCCTCATTCGAGAAAATGCTCCTTGACTTTCTCCATCCTGCGTTCTTTTTTGCTTCAAGTTAATCTGACAGATGTAGAGCTCTCTTTATGCAGACACTGAGAGACGAGGCAGTGTAACGTGGACTTTGTTGTCAGACTGGGGTTCAAATAGTCCCTTGGCCATGTCCCACCCATGTGACATTTGCAAGTCTTTTCTCTCAATTCAATTTGTGTTTTCCTTTATGGAGGTAATTACATCTACCCACAGGGCGGCCATGAGGTTAAATATGAAAGCTCAGTGCCTGGAGTCCCCAAGATATGGGAGTTATTATTATACTTATTAAGCTCATCATTCCCATGAGTCACAGGAATCTGTTTCCAGCCACATTTTACCCAAGTGCGAGTTCCTTTCCCAGGAGCCTGTGTGCTCTGCATGGCTGAGAAGGCGCCAGGCTATTCTCTGCTCCCTTGAAAAAGGCACTTTCACCATCAAATGGCTCTACTGAATCAACCCAACATTTTCCCCTCCCCTGCCCCCTCCCTGCTAACTAAATTTTGGCACTTCTTCAAGGGGCTTTCTGTAATGAACAGGTTCCCAGAGAAAGCTGTTTCCTGAAAGGCTTATAGCATTTAAAAGAAAACAAGTTTAGGGTCTCAGCATTCTTGCTTTTGAAGAAAGAAAAGAAAGCAGCTTAATCTGCAGTCCTGGCAGCTGTAGCAGGAGCCTCAGGCTTTCCTGATCACAAACCTAAAGAACCATCATCTCATCATGCGTGCTATTTCCCAGATCCTTTTGCAACTCCATTCTGGCTTGCTGATTTGCCTGGGGAGGGTTTGGTGGGAAACCCAATCTCTCCCCTAATTCTTTGTTCCTCAAATTAGGGCTGGGTACTGTTGCCATCCCAATCAGCACAAATAAGCCCTTTTCTTACAGTAGCATGAAATATAGTGGCGTGAGTGTGGGTGTTGCTTCTCTGACAGGTTTAGAGGCTCGTGGTATAGAGGGGAAAAGTGCAGGTACAGGAACCAGGGAGACTTGGGTGCTGGTCTGCCACGCCACACACAGCTGTGACACTTTGAACAAATCACTAAGTCTTCTTGAACTCCCTTAATCTGTCTTCGTTAAATTGGAATAGTCATGTTTACTTTGCTTGTGTTATAAAGACTATGAACAGAAATGCACATTAAGCGCCTACCACAGTGTCAGGAATATTCTATGTGCTTTATGAATTTTAAGCATGTCTTCTGAGCTTTCTGTGTGTCACACAGTGTTACGCATTGAAAATAAAGACAGTAAGCAAGTTGGACATGGTGTCACTCTTGTGGAGTGGTGGACCTATGTTTTTGTACATTGGGTAAGGAGAATTGGGGATAAATGACAAGGATCATATAGTTTTAGCCATAAAACCATTGAATATTAAAGTTGTGTGGGCCCTTGGAGACTAAATATTTGTTTTGCAGATTAGAATAAATGGTATAGCAGAGAAGAGAAGTGATCTATTTAAAATCACATGGAAAGCCACTAAGAAAACGAACTTCACTCATAGTTAAGTACTTTTCTTCGTTCTCTGGTCTCAAGAAGCTTATAAGTTCACTGACAAGTCAAATAATTTGTGAAAAGAATGCATCAGTACACATTAAATATTTTGGGAAAATACCCTACAAAACAACTGAGAAGTAGCTCTGCTCTTGGGGAAGTATTTCGAGGAGATTTCTATAGGAGAGGAGACCATATTTAGGCCTTCATGAGCCGTGAGTTGGGAGAAAACATTCTGGACGGGAAAAAATGCATGAAAAACATTGCCATTTTGGGATACTCCCTAAGATGCTAGAATTATTATTATTTTTAAAACAGATTTATCCCTAAGGTCTTTTCTCCTGGAAGAAGCTCTGCTTAATGTAGTAGGTATTTGGCTCAGTGGGTGATAAATCACATATAAATGAACACTACATGCATAGATTTGTGTTTCCATGGCTTTCTGGATTATTAAACCCTTACCCCACAGGAAGATTATACTGCATCTCTGATCTTTTTCTGAGAGGTATTGAAGACTGAGTTTACTCCAGCCCCAACATGAATATTTTATTTAAGGAGCCATTAAAATTTATTTTTTTATCTCTAAAATCTGTGAATTCAAAAGCAGTTGTACCTTTTTGTTCCAATGGGACCTCACACAGACCTTTCATTAGAAGCCTTTTTGTGCTTCCAGAAAGCATCATGTTCCAGAAAGAACGTTAGTTACTCAGCCTAAATCTACTGGAGGGAGGTGAAAATCAAAATTCAGTATGATTCATAGTTATCAGAGCCATAAGAAAATGTTTAAACATTAGGAGGGTTAACATAGATACAGAAACACGTAGATTCTTGAATAAAGTTTCCTGCTGACTCTAGCCTTTTCTTGGGGCAGGAAATTCCTTCAAGTGTAATGATATCCCACAGGATTTATAGGATGGCATTTTTCTTAGAAACAAAAGTCCAAATTATTTTGGATATGGTAAAAGCTCCTGGAATCTCTCCCTTACTTGGGAATATTGGCTCTCTTTTGGAAAGCTCGGTGTCCAGGTAGACTGGGGCAAGATGTTTTGGGCATCTGTCATGGGTGCCATGGTTGGTTTGTAAGGGCAACTCACCAGCCTTAGCTGATTCTAGCAGCTGCTCTCTTCTAAAGGGGGAAATGTAGAGTTGGAATGGATCTAAGTTGGAGCTCTCAGATAACTTTTGATGGCCTGTTGAGCTGGGTGGGATGGGCTGGGAAGCCACTCCTTATGATTAGGTGGGTATAGGTTTTCTACAGTCCACAGTTAAGAAAACAGGGCTTGCATAGTTCAGAAAGTTTCCTCCTGATTCTTGCCAAAAAGCCAATCCAGGGAAGAAAGGCAACTGAGTGCAGTGGGCCTGGGATTGAATGTTGGCTGTCTTTACTAGCTGAGCTCTTGGAAAAGTTACCTGGCCCTTTTCAGATTTGGCTGCCTCCTCCGTAAAACAGAGGCACTGATATGTAATTTACAGGGGTGTAATGCTCAAATAAAAGGTGACACATCAAACACCTGGCAAATAAGAAATGTTAAAAATGGTAGCAACTTTTAAAAAATCAGATTTTAAGAGAGTTTCAGGGGAGTTCAAAGGGAGGTTCCTAAGAAGCGGACACAGCGAGATTCGGAAAGATGTCCATTGGAAGGAGACAACAGAGTTCTGAATTCCATCCCAACTTGTCTATGCCTGTTCCATTTTGTCGGGGTTCCTGGGAGTGATCAACTGGGAGTGCTCACACCAAGCAAGGCTGTAAGCAACTTAAGTCTAAAACGTAATAGCACTCAACTCATTCGTTCTTAGAGAGATTGTGATTATTCTTTGGGCTTGAGAGCTCCTGGGAACCAGCCAGTTGATTCTTTCCACTGTGAAAAGACATGTTGCAAGGGGGGTTAAATCTCTACCAGGGAGCAGGTGATTAGAAAATACAGAGTGGAAAATGGGTCACTAAGGACCTTATTGGCTAATGTGAAGAGCCATGACTGCCTGGTTGGCTTTTTCCAAGGGAGGGACAAAGCTACCCAAAAACCTGGTGTGTTCATGCCAATGAGACAATGTCTATCCTGAAACACTTCGTCTCCCTTCCTTTCTTCTGATTTAGGCATGTTGAATGAGCAGAATAGGTGAGGAAAGATAAGAAAAAGGCTATTGTTTTCCCTCAAAGTTCACCTGTGGACCCTACATAAACTCCTCTGTCTTTGACCCCTTGGAAGAGAATCTCTGGCAGCCCAATAGCTGGTCTGCTTACTCTTACAGAAAATGTGCCTTCTATCCATTTGAAACTGCAATACAATTTTGTTTTAGTTATCAAAATATCCAATTCCCTTTATGAGTCAAAGTGATGAACTTTATGATAATCTAAGTTTTCCCCTTTCTTAGCTCAGGAAGCCTGTAGTAAATAAGAGGTGTGGGTATGGGTATTTCTTGATCAATTGTTTTTATTCTTTTTCTCAAACTTATACTTTGAATTTACCTTCCTAGTTGTAGAAAGTTCTGTTTGAGTCAGGGATGGGGAGGTGAGCTGGGAAGGGAAAGGTTGTGAAACTAGCATTGCCGTGGGTGGGCATCAGTGCTCTCTGACGTTGGCACTTGTTTAAGGAACATTCTGGGTGCAGGTGGAAACCTCACTTTGCCCCTGTCTCATTGCTAGGGACTGCTGTAATGCACAATGTACATCTCCCCAGCTGGTCACTTAGGAGGCTGCACAATCTCTGCTGGGTTTTCATCAGCCCTCCTGGGACCTCCATTACACAAGCCCTGTTCAGATTGCTCCTGCCTGGGTAGTTTGCTCTGTCACTTGGATCCACCCTCAGTGGCATGCAATGACTTCCTGATCTGTTCTACTTGGCTGCCACAAGCTGCTTCAGTCAACCTTCTCCTCTTTAGACTTTGCAGGCATGTCAGGCTGGACAGCCATGAGTCCCTTGAGTGTCTCCCAAACTCTAGGAAACACATATAGGCTCTTTGATTAATCTCTTTGAAATCTCTTCTTTCTCTTCCTCTTTCCTGTTTTTAAAAATAATTTCACCTTTTGAAAATATTGCATGCCCTTTAGTTATATGATAATTGACACTTTGTTAGATGCTGGCAATATAAAGGCAAGTACAATGGATATGACAAACAACTAAATGTGCTATTAGAATACAGTGAGATAAATATCATATATAAGAAAGTGTGGAGTTCTGTGGGAAGATAGATAAGGTAGGTTTAACTCTAGTCTGTAGGATTGGGTAAGACTTCTACTCTAATAGGTGGTGCAGTCTAAGTTGAAACCAGAAAAACTAATAGAAGTTGTTAAGGCCAAAGATTTTGTTTTGGGGAAAGCATTGGGTAGAGTGGAGAATATGCATAAGGGTTGGAAGAAAGTAAGAATCTGTTGGATTCCAGACTCTAAAGGAAATCCAGTTTGGATGAAACTTGTACTGAGAATGTGGGAGCTGGAGTGTGAGGTGAGATTAGAAAGGAAATTGCCACTAAATAGCGAAAGCCTTAAAGAGGTACAAATGAAAATGTCTTTTGAGGAAGTGAATCAGTTTACAAACTGTGTTCCATTTGCGGTAGGTTTGGTTATACTGCAATTCCGAGGATGTCTCCTGTTCATGATGGTTAGAATTGGGAGCCTCTCAAGTCTCCTTAACTGTATTTGTCATGTGCCATCTCATTCTCCATTAATTTGGCAACCTGGGAATCCCAACTCTGAGCCCTGTCCTCTACAAGGCCCTTTGAATTCATATGTGAATGAGGCACATTCTGTCCATGAGGTCTTGTCCGGGGGACAGGGAAGGACATTAGTGGTGGCAGGTTTAAATGCCATAATAGAGGGTCTGCTATTTTAAATTCTATAATAGATGCTTTTAATGGGGTGGTGGAGGAGGAAAGTAGAAGAACATGGAAGACTAAAACAAAGGAAGCCAATTTGGAGGTGAGTGGACGTGGAATAAAAAAAAATACTTTCAAGAATAGGTGACATGCTTGAGCCATGGGCAGAGGAGGTACAGGTGGTATCCAGGTGAGTGAGGGACTGACAGATGAGCAGAAGGAACGTCTGTGAAAAGGCAGGAAGCACATGAAGGCCAGAGGTACTCAGGTCAATGTCAGTTGCCAAGGTTGGCTGCAAGATAGAATGAGTCTGTGTGGTAGTTGCAAGAGATGTGGCTACAAGGACATGTAGGGGGCCAGATCAGGAAAGCCTCGTGTGCCCCATTAAAAAGTATGGGTTTTAAAATGCCCATCAATACATGCGTGGATTAATAAAATGTGGTATATGTACACCATGGAGTACTATTCAGCTCTAAGAAACAATGGTGATATAGCACCTCTTGTATTTTCCTGGATAGAGCTGGAACCCATTCTACTAAGTGAAGTATCTCGAGAATGGAAAAACAAGCACCGCATATACTCACCAGCAAATTGGTATTAATGGATCAACACCTAAGTGGACATATAGGAAAAACATTTATTTATTGGACGTTGGGCGGGTGGGAGGGGGGAGGAGGGGATGGGTATATACAAACACAATGAGTGAGATGTGCTATGTTTGGGGGATGGTCACACTCGAAGCTCTGACTCGAGGGGGGAGGACAGGCATGGGCAATATATGTAACCTTAACATCTGTGCCCCCATAATATGCTGAAATAAAAATAAATAAATAAATAAAATGTTGGAATGTTCTACAATGAAACTCTATGCATGTAATATGTATGTAATTAAAAATAAATTATATTGAATCTGAAAAGAAAATAAAAAAATAAAACGTATGGGTTTTCTTAGTTTAATTCTGAGAAGATGATGTAGTCTCTGAGTCTTGGGGGCATCTTTCTATATCTGTTCTGTGCTGGCAACACTTATCGCTATTTGTACTGGGCATCTAGCTTGTGGAAGGAGTCACAGGAGAATAGCAAACTTAAAACTGGTTGTCAGCAACTTGTTGAGGTTGTTACGTAGAGGCAGGTAGCAGGGAAACGCAGCTCGTTCACCAACACGAGAAGTAGTTCATAGAGTCTGGAGTTAAGTGCCCTGGCAAAGCGTGGGGTTCATGAAGACAGGCCAAAACCACAGTCTGTCTAAAATGATGCTGAGTGGCTCATATTCTTCTATACAAGGAGAATTTGGAAGCCCAAATTACCATAGGAGAGGCTTGTGTTCTGAGATGCCAACACAATGGGTTTATTGTCTAAAGCTCAGTGTTCTCCAAACATTCTAACTGGGCTTATTGTTGCCGCAGTGGAAGCTTTGCTGTTGGGATTCTGTTTTCCCTATCCATTTCCTTTCTTGCCCCTGCCCAGAAACTCCTTGGAGCATTACTTGGTGCCTTTCTGGGGAGGAGACTAGATGATCTGATTTTGATTTTTTAGCAACATTTACTTTAGTGTGTGCATATATATATATATATATACACATACACATGTGTATATGAATATGTACATATAAATATGTATGTTTACATATGCATTTATGTATAGGTAGGTAGTAGGGAGGTAGATAGGAAGATAGAGATATTTGCATGGTACTCACATGGGGGAAAAATTAAATTTATCTCCTTTCAAATATGCATAAGAAGTATAAATGAGTCACTCAAGTGTCATTTTTGTTTATTTTGTTAACCTTTAATTTTAGTATCACACTTTTTAACAATAATTCATAGGGTTATTAAGGATATCTTAAGTGAATTAAATTCTAGACATTAGGATCTGAAATTTCCACAGTGCCATATTTATCCTGGCATGAAATTAAATTCAGCTATTATTTTAATGGGAGGATGAAAAATAGAGTTCTCATAATCTTACTGTCTTCCCATTCTTATTTCAATTTTATAATTTAAAATAGCTCATCTTATGTCCCTTTATTTGTTCGTTTCCTTCCAAGAGGCTGAAAGTAAATCTCTATCTTAGGAGATGCAAACATGAAATTGGGTGGGAGGCTCACTGTAACCTCTGGCGACACTGACAAGACTTTTCATGATGACTATTCCTGAAAGTGTTCTCCTCTTCCATGGAATGGGCCAAACTTACTTGACCATAACATGAAACATTTGGTCAGTGTTGGTGGCTCTGTTCTCTCCCTCAAATGTGCCAGGACCACTCTGATCCGTGTTGCCAGAATCTGACAAGAGCCTCTTTCCCAACCTGAGCCATCAACTTGTGACCTCTGTCCACCTTGCACTTCGCTTTCCACCCTGTGTCTGAATTCATTGCAGTCTTCCCTTTTATCCCAGAGTTCTAAACCCCACACAGCTTATCATATGTTGATCTTTGATTTCCTTCTTCACTGAAATGCTACGCTGTTCTAAGGAATAAATGAATGAGATAATTCATATAAAGAATTTAGGACAAGCTAAGGACTCAGCGCACAGACAAATACAATGATTAAGTGGCACTGATCAATGAGTGCCACCTACCTCGCGATGGGTTTTGGTAAAATGCAAGCTTAACTTCCACCATTTATTATTCTATCTAAGGCAACTTATTCTAGGGCAATTTATAAATCCTTTTAATTGGGTTGCCAATTGGCAATCTATTTTCTTAACCCTTCAACCCACTCTCAGTGGGTGATTGTTTTGCAAAATGCAGCTTGTGTCTTCCCAGTGAGAGTGTCCATCAAGATGCCTGAGTCTGAATCCAGGTTCTGCTACTTACTGATTGTGTGACCCTGGGCAAGTTACTTCTATGTGTCTTAGTTTACACCTCTGTAGAATGGGGATAATAATAGTGTTTGCCTCAGAAAGTTGCTGCAAGGATTACTTGGGTTAAAATGTGCAAAGCAATTTGCAAACTGTTTGGCCCAAACAATCACCATATGAAGCTGCATCACTACTATCATGACTCTCCCTGAACTTAGAAAACACACACACACACACACACACACACACACACACACACGGCTTTCATAAAAGGAAAAGTAATCTACAGAACTTGCACATCCACCCACATCGATGGATGACTTCATGCTATCATGCACAAAATAGTTTATCTTCTCATTATGGTGAAATAATTGGAACCTTGTTTTTCTCTAAGAAACAAAGTTTCATTAGGTTGTTGGACCTCCTGCTCCTCTCAAAAAGGCACAATCATCCCTCAAAGGTAAATTCGAGCATCCACTTCTAGAGAAACTGGAAAATTAATTCATTTATCACTAAAATAAAATACAACTCACCAAAAATACTGGAGGACAGTTTCAGCTAGGGTCCCTGATGACATAGTGAGTGAATGTGAGATTTGGTAAATTTTCAGTAAATGGAGCAAACTCTAAATTAGAACTTGTAATGGTAATAATAAATTGCATTATATAAGCATAATGCAATTATATAAGCATAATGCAATTTATTATTACCATTACAAGTTCTAATTTAGAGTTTGCTGCATTTACTGAAAATTTACCAAATCTCATGATAAAGATTACAATATGTCACTCTTATGGGCTGAATGTTTGTGTCTCCCAAAATTTATATGCTAAAACTCCACTCCTGATAATTGGAGGTAGAGTTTTTGGTAGGTAATTAGGGTTAGATTATGTCATAAGAATAATTGTGACATAATTCATGTTGAAATTAATATCCTTATAAAATAGGGAGACACAAGATCCATCTCTGTCTACCATGTGAGGATGCAATGAAAAGAGAGCTGTCTACAAACCAGGAAGACGACCCTCACCAGACACCAGATCTTATGGCAGCTTGATCTTGGACATTCCACCCTCCAAAACAGTGAGCAATAAGTGTTTATTGTTTAAGCCACCCAGTCTCTGGTATTCTGTTATAGCAGTCCAAATTAAGGTAATTATTTTAAGGCTAATACAATAAATATATATTTTATATTAATATAATTAATTACCTTCATCTTTCTTTGATAGTGATCGATTTTTTACCTGAGGATCTCATTTGCACTTAAATGATCCCACAACCAAGTTATAGGAGCAACCTCGATCAGTATAAGAACCACCGTTCTAAGGGTTTGCACTTAAATGTTACAGGCATCTTTTACAACAGGATGGATAATGTACATTGTTCTTGTTCCATCTCCGTTCTCTCTTGCCCCTTTTTCTCTTTCTTTCTCTTACTGAATATCAGTCTGTGCTTTGAAACCTATGCCTATATAGGATGTGACAGGATTTGGAGAAGTATAAGGTCCATCTGCATTAAGTTGTTGGTGCATTTTAATTTTAGTAAAGTCATAAAGTTCTTACAGACTTTCATAATTATATTATAGGTGTCAAGCAATCTCTACATATTTTTAGGCACATTATTTCAAAGAGAGAAAGATTTCTTTGTATTTACACAAAGGTGTCTGATTTTAGTTTCCGTGACAAAATTAGCATGAGATGGGCTGTCCTGCCCTGAGGCTAGCAAAATTGGAGACACTCTACTGTGGGAATCACATTACATTTGTTTTTAAAGCTCAATTATCCAAATCTTCTAAATTACCCATAGTTGTAATTATTCACATTCAACAATGTTGATGGTGATTAAACCATATGAGAACAGCGTGTAGAATCTGTATGAGTTTGTACAATAGAAATGCAATGATTTATGATTATTTCACTCTATTATAAGATTTAAGAAGAAAAATCCACAGATCTCATTCATTAATCATTCCGCAATGATGAGTGATATTATTTCATAACAGACCAAGTGCTAAGTGCTGGGACACAGCAATAAATGTGACATGACCCCTCATATTGGAAATAACACTACAGTTTATCTAATGTTCAGTGGTAGAATAGACTCAGAGACTGGGCTGTTTCTCTCAAGGTCCCAAAGTTTGCTTATATAGCAAAGCTGGGTAAAAATTCAAATCTACTTCAGCTGGATATTGAGGCCAGTGCTCTTTCCATGAAGGTAAATGGCAACTTCAATTATGGCAGAGAAGAATTAAGAATGTTAATCCACTTAGAGAAAAACTCATTAGGATTAGAGACTGTTTCTTGCAATTTCCTATTTCCAGTTCTTGTTCTTGGGCCTCCCGTGTGCACTAAAAGCTTGGTAATGTCTTTGGGTCTTTGAACAAAGCCAAGGGAGCTGTTCCCTTCTATGAACTAACTGTGACTAAGCAACAAGGCCTAGTCTCCACTGGGGACAGAAGTGGAGTCTTTAACTTCCTATCAGACACGGCCCACACTGGATTCCCCTGGAATTTTCTGGAGGCGAAAGGCTACCACAGGAAGCAAACCATAGAATTCAACTGGAAAGCATCCAAATTTCCTCATTCTTAGCTCCATCCCAACAAGCCTCCGTCAAGGAGACCCAGACCGCAAGGCTATGACATAATTCTTGATTGTCTGCCAAAATAGAAAATGGTGAGGAAGAAGAGTTTTGATTTGCAAAAAGGCAGCTTAAAGAATAGTTTTTTAACTTAGTGAAATGAAATTTTGAGACTAAGATTTGTTACTGTGTAACTTCTGTAGGGTATTAAACTCAACGCAGATGAAAGGAGATGGGGGATAACGAGAAAAAAAAATTAACGCTTCGTGTTTCCATTGGGCAATGGGAAAAAAATTCTGTGCCCACCATACCGTTGTTTACACTTTAAGTAAATGCTGGGGAAAGAGGTTGATCCAGTAGGGGAGCACAGGTATTATACATTGAACCTGGCCTAAAGATTTGGTGTGGAACAATTGAAGATTTAAAAAAAGGTTTTTTTGTGGTTTATTTTGGAGACAGAGTCTTACTTTGTTGCTCGGGCTAGAGTGCCGTGGTGTCAGCCTAGGTCACAGCAACCTCAAACTCCAGGGCTCAAGCGATTCTTGTCTCAGCCTCCCAAGTAACTGGGACTACAGGCATGCGCCACCATGCCCGGCTAATTTTTTCTATATATTTTTAGTTGGCCAATTAATTTCTTTCTATTTTTTTTAGTATTTTTTTTAGGGGTCTCACTGCTCAGGCTGGTTTCGAACTCCTGACCTTGAGCAATCCGCCCACCTCAGCCTCTCAGAGTGTTAGGATTATAGGTGTGAGCCACCGTGCCCAGCCTAAGAAAAGGCCTAGAACTTCTAGGCCTTAACTCTAGAACTTCTGGTTACTTTTTTGTATTGTTAAAAGTGGAGACTTGGATTAGATGACTCTCTTATTGAAGGAAACCCATTCCTGGCTCGTTGAGCCATCCACTGTGTCATAAGCTGCTAGTGCTTGTTGATACCTATGTGCTCCTTGACATTTCCCAGCCTCCCTTGCACTTGAGTTGACCATGTGACTATTTCTGGCCAATGGAATATGAGTGGAAGTAATGTGGCCACTTCCAGGGGAGGTGGTTAATTGTTAATGTGCCTCTCTTCAACTCTTCAACTCCCTCCTTCACCCCTGCAGCCAGGAGGGGAGGCTTTGAGATGGTAGAAACCTGGAATGAAAGGGGTCCAGGTTCCTGGATCCCTACTTTGGGAAAATCATTCAGGACAGCCATCTAGCCTATGTCAGGTCCTGGGTAAGTGAGAAATAAACTTTTGTAAAATAGAGAAATGTTTAGTTGTGAGAGGGAATGGAATTTTATCCATTAAAATAAAAAATGCCTAAGATTTTTTTCAAACTATATTTAGATTTATGTTTTCACTCTATATTAACTAGAAATCATCATCACATGCCTTCGTTCACTTGCGTCCCTGAACTGATAAAATGTGTAAATAAATGTCATGTTAGAAGTCAAAAATAATCAAAGCTACTATGACTTGTGGATTGTTACAACAGCTAATGACAGTTATAGGCACACTAAAATATGCTCTTATATTTTTGCTTGTACTGCTGCAAGCTCTTGCAGATGTTACCCCTTCCTCATAGGTGAAGAAGAGAATGCCTCTACCCCTTGCTCTAGGAGAAAATCCTTATCGGTTTCCTGTCCACTGCCTTCTCCAGTGATTGGTTTAGGAGCAGAGGTGGGACTTGAGAGTGAAACTTTCTGGGGGCCTCTGATAAAGGCTTTTATGCTCCTAGGAAGGAGCCATAGATAGAAATTTTTCCTTTCTGATTAGAGATGGAGAGTTGGATGTGCCAAAGGACTCTAATGTTGGGAAAATATGATTGAGGAATTAATGAGATGTGGCTCATAAGACCATTATTTTATTCTATAACCCAATATTACTATGTTAAAGACAGAAACAGGAGTTTGCAGGGTTTTGCCCTGAAGGAATATGTGGACTCAATGGTTCACTTATTAGAGGTTGCTATCATGGGAGAGCTCTCAAATCTCCGGTGGGGATG
Organism: Mirza zaza; assembly: GCA_008750895.1. Lineage (NCBI taxonomy): Eukaryota > Metazoa > Chordata > Mammalia > Primates > Cheirogaleidae > Mirza > Mirza zaza. Next base: position 33,592 of record VSMD01112519.1, read on the forward strand.
TTTTCCAGGAAGGCTTCCCGGTATCTCAAAATCTGTGAGCTTCCCTGTGTCTTGAAAGACAAGACAAGGCAAACATGGCCCACAGGGTGGGAGCTGGAGACAATGAGTGCACTTTGTCCAGAGAAATGCCCTGGTGGTTATAAACAACCTGTTTTATTAGAAATGGGCTTCCTGCTCTCTCCTGTCTGTCTAGCTTTAAGTTCACCATAACTAATCAAAGATATATTGAGTCGCTATACCTCTTTTGTTTTACCTTTGTTAATTGACAACAACTACCTCTTAGAAGTTAGCCCCTAAAAGACTTTGTACCTGTTTGTTCACGTAGATAGATTAGAAGCCCCTTGAGAGAACTTTTGACCCTAACCCACTACCTGTATCCCCTAGTAACTGCATTCTCTGATATGCAAATATGTTACCCCAACAACTGGTAATTGATGTCTGTGATTATAAAAACCTGTATGAATCTAACCAGATAGCTGGCAGTCGTGGGGATTTGCCAGTCCCCTAGGAACCTCCTGCTGTGTTTTATCTGATCTATATCTATAAAGCTATAAACTATACCTTAGTCTCTGTATATTCTTTTATTTCTCTCTGTTGCCTATCAATTTCCTTATCCTCTGTGATGATCCCTATCTTAGAGACCTGGCTCCATGAGAGGTAGCTAATCTCCTCGCAGTCCTGCCTCAAAAACTGAAAAGGTAATTTTTATTGTCTAGTCAAAATGCTAGAGTGCCAAATACAGATGATCGGGCCCTGAAAGTGAGGTTAAGAGGAAACCGAAAAGAGAAGGTCCCAGGAACACTGTGGTGGGCAGAGGTAGGCAGAAAAATATCCCCCTGGCTCATAACCTTTCAGAATAGTAGTACCTACTCCTAATCTTGAATTGTTTCATGTGTGATAATGTCATCTTGTTACTGCAGATCTTTGGGCACACAAGTGACTGACGTGTGGAATAGCACTTGCAGAATGGAAGAGAAAGGGACCAGAGGAAGCTAGAACAGCCTGAGAGGCAGTGGCAGGGTGGCCAAAGCAAGAGCTGATAAATACGCCCCAAAGCAGGTAAGCACCCCTATCTTTGCAATTCTCACAAGTATGCCCGGCAGAACACAAAATACTAAGTTTGAATGTAAGCAGAAATAAAAGAGATGAAGAACACTTTAGAAAGTAGGAAAACTCACACATTTTGTGCCAGACAGATTCAGTTTGACATCTTAGCTTTGCTATTTACCGGTTTCATTTCATTAGGAAACTTATTTAATCTCTCCCCAAAGCTTCAGAGGACTCTTAGTCATTATAGTTCTATTATTTATCATAAGTAATACTAAGAACATGCTCTTTAAAAATTTTCCACTGACTATATAAAATGCATATGTGTAAAATCTTGTCCAGGACTCAAAAGAGCTGTATCTTGTACTTGCTCTGCCACATTCAGATGTTTGCAGAGGTTGCTTCATATATAAAACGAGAAGGATGCCATTGTCCTACCCTAACCAAGTGATTTAGAGTGTGACAAGTGTGACAAACACCTGGTAAACCCTGATAAAACATGCAGATAAGCGGTCATAGGAATCACTGCACCGATTCAACCTGATGACCCTGCTTTGCACGACAGACACACAGTCATGCCTTTTCTTTCATGAGCAGCCACATTTCATCATTATTCAGATAAAAATGTGACCATTTCATTCTTAGTTTCCAGAAAACCCTGGAACATTTCCACTTGACCTTATATTTGGACTGGCTTTGGGACCTCAGGAGCTGAGAAACACCATTGTTGGAAACGCTGAGGATGCCCTGGTACCCACACAGACTTGCCCTTTCTGGCTTTTCAGCCTCCTGCCCACCTGCCCCATCTGGCTGAGGCCTCGGTCAATGTGGGAGAAGAGAAAGGAATCTGCTTGGCTGAGTCATGCCCCCAGCCAAGCTTATGGGACAAAAATCAATTAAAGCCCCGTTATCTGTGGCCTGCTCCATGACACAGCGATATTGGGGGAGGAAGAATCAAGGCTTCATTTCTCTTGGCAGCCCTTGTCCCACTTGTAGGCGAGGGGCTGGGATTCCTGGTGGTCAGGGAAGAAGAACGAGGCTCACAGAACAGGAGGACGACTGCTTCCACTGCACTCCCACTCCCTCCTCCAGGAACCTTCTCTGGCCAAACCAAATCCCCAGGGCTCCCGGAAGACCCGTACCCAAAGCCAAGAGCAACTCCTACCTCCCTGCCACCACTTACCGTCCCCAAAGGGCCTATCTAGCTGATCTGGTCAGGAAGCTTAAAAATAGTTGAGTGTGTGGTGACAAGCCTTGTGAATTTCCTTTGTAAAAATATTCTGAGGGGGGAAATAAACCTTTCAGCTGTTTATTTTTCCACTGCTCTGGGGAGCAGCTCCCACTCTCTGCTGCCGTAAGCATTTCAGGTACCGTGTGGGTGGTGGCGGGAAGGAGGGGTGACAGAGGGGAAGCGAAAGGAGACGTGTCATGGTCAGAAAACAGGGGCAACGGGGCCAAAGGGACGTGATCCAGGCCACATAACGTTTCTGCACATTCTGAACACAGAAGGAAATGTAATTCCAAGCTCCTGAGTTTTGGCATGCAAGGTCCTTCCAGATGTACCTCTGTCCACCACCCTAGCACTGCCTCTCCCAGACATAATAAAGTACAAGTGTTAGCAATCTCCCCATGGCACTGTCATGCTTCATACCTGCACACCTTCCCATCCTCTGTTTCTTTCTGCTAGGAGTGCCCTTCCCAGCCCGAGGCCCTCACCATCACCCCAACCTCCATCCAACTTACTCAATCCTTAGGATCCAGCCCAGAAGTCTGCCTTCTCCGTGAAATCTTTCCTGGCCTCTGTTACAGATGCTTACTCTATTTCCTAAGCAACCGTTCTGCCATCGTTGCGTTTATCACATGGTGGGGTGTTCCCTCCCAGGGTTTGTGTTTTATGCATTTCTGTGTTTTTGCGGCCTCATACAGGATCTGGCAAGAGCAACTACTGCCAAAAAGGCTAATTGAACAAGTTAAAGGCTGTGATATTTCTGCCAAAGTGGAAAGAGAGACAGAACTGTCAGTTTACAGGCATCTTGGGTAAATCCAGGGCCCTGGAAGGTCGAGATTTCATGCGGAATGCTTACATCCACTTCACATCTGTCTCAGTAAAGCACTTTGTTAGAAGTTCTCACCAATAACACAGAAAAGACCTTTGAGAACCTTTGAGCTGAAAAGAACCTTAACATCATCTTTTCCCTTTCCAGCACTCCTCTGAGTTAAGATGCTATGATTTCATTTTTATAGCCAAGAAAACTGTTTTCAGAGAGGCAGAAGGAGAGAGTGAAACTGGGTCTCAACTCAGATCACCTATTTCCAGGAGTTTTCTCTTTCCAAAAATGACCAAAAAGTACCAGAAACAGAGAAAACATGTGCCAAATACTTTCTAATAGTTGTTTAGTAGTAGTATTATTACTACTACTAGAAATAACAAAGCCCACATAAGATTTTGTTTTTCCGAATTCAAGAAAACCAAAAAGGGCAAGGTGTAGGGCAGCAGAGTAGGCTGTACCCTGACCTGGGCCCTGAACTCAGACGAGCAAGACCATCCTCCCAGTAAGATGGCAGGACCAATGGCTGCCATCCTTTGAGAAATATTGTCAAGTGGCAGGACAGCAGGGTGGCCCAGAGACCATGCTCTGGAGCCAGATTGCCCAGGCTGAAGTCCCAGCTCCACAGCCAATTGCTGTCTGGTTCATGTGACTCAATCTGTCTATGCCTCTGCTCAATCCATATGCCTCAGTTTCCCCATCCTTAAAGTGACAGTAATAATTATACCTAACTCACAGTGTTTTGTAAGTTAATACCATATAACACATGAAGAGATCAATGAGCATCTACAAGATGCCAGGTATTTACTTCCAAACTATCGGATTCTTTATCTTTCATTCTAATAAGAGCTCATTTAGACATTATCATCTCTGTTTTACCTATGAAATAAATACCCGGGACTCTGAGGTTAGATATTCTTCCCAGGGGGAGTTCTAGGTTTTGAATCCAAAACTTTCTGAATTGAAAATTGTATGCATTTCATCTCTTGTGACAACAAAATACTCAGTTAAATTTCTTTTCTCTGAGGCTCCTGGAAACAGTGCTCCTTTGAGACCCTACTGGAGGGAGTCGCTTGTATTAGATAACCTATGGAGGCCCAGGTGGCAAGCTTGAGAAAATGGGATTTCCTGAGCTCTTGTCAGCTGCTCAAGTCAGAGTTTATGCTGAAAGTGCCTCATGGGGCACGGGTGTGGCTTAGATAAATACCCACAGGCTTGGGAGGTAGAGTGAAAATATTTGGAGCTGGCAAGTCTGGTCCATGAATATGTGCTTAGGAGGCATTTTCAAAGCTAAGAGATCTTTTGTAAATGCCAAGGAATATTAATTAGTAGTACGAACGCAGATCCTGCCAGTCGAGTAAGAGACACTCAGATTTACTTGCGAGCGTGTGTACCATCTAGTAGTGACACTTGAAGTGCCAGCACTTTCATCTGTGAGGGCAAAATTCAGCCAATGAGTGCTCCTGGGGAGTCTGAGCCCCTCCGTTGCACAGTGCAACGACTGGGTCCTGCAGGAAGGAGTCATCCTCAGTCTCAGTCTCGCCAGAGTCCTGCTGGAAGGGCAAAGGTCTTAGCGGGCCACCCAGAGGGAGGGAGTGTGCTGGTGCTTGTAGCCTAGGTTGAATTGAGCAAAGCGGGGGAACTGTGGTTAGTGCTTTGCCAAAGGGTAAGGCAGGGCCATAAATGGGAGAAAAATGAACGCTGAGCTCAGAGACGGAAACAATGTACAACCTGTCAGGAAGTCCAGTCCAGGGTAGGTCTGGAAAGTGGTTCAGAGGGGAGTGATGAATGGTGGGAGGCCTGGCAGCTCTGACGGCGCAGGATGCTTGGCTGCTCAGCGTACGGTGACCTGGTCCCTTAAAGGCTCTTAGGAGAGTCAGGGAGCTCTCCTCCCCTTTGAGAACCTAATATCTTCTGAGCCTTCTCCAAGTGGATCTCACTTTACATCTTCAGGCATGTTTCTGATTTATTTAGTTTTTTTTTTGGTTGAGGACAGAGGGGAGAAGGTAGAGAAGAGTCTACTCCTAGAGGTTGAGGATCTAAGTGTGAGCCTGGGTCCATCACCAAGGAGTTCCCCGTGACTGTGAGCAAAGTATATCTTGTATTTCTTTCCTTTTGAAACCAGTTCCTGGTCTGGAAAATGAGGAATGGGCTCAGAACATTTCCTAACTTTTCTTCCATTGCCAACTTTCCATAAATTACAGAACTGGCAAGTACTCTCTTTTTGTTAATTCTGCAAAACCCAAGGATCTTTTCAGATGTCTTGTGGCCCAGCTCAGTACATCTTGGACATACCCAGTGAGTAGGGCTGTATTCAAAAGAACAGTTTTGTTTTTGCCTGTTTTGGGGGTTTGTTAAAGTTTCATAAGCTATACTATGGGGAAAAGGAAGCATAAATACAAAAAAATATATTTTTATGTATGGTTTATTCATTTTGTGAGATTTGCTTTAAGTGAGTTTAATTCTTATAAGAAATATCTGACAGGCTATAAACACAACTTTTGCAATATACACAATAATCCCCACTAATCATTTTGGAATATCAAATTTTGTTAAATCATAATTCCACCTTATGTCTATGAAGCACATTAGAATTTATAAAATCTAGTTTGCATAATCCTACCTGGTCTTCAAAACCACCTGTGAACTAAGCTTCTTAAAATTATTTTTAAAAATAGCTTTATTGATTTTTCAATTATAAAATGAAACATATATAACAGGGCTCCATGTTATATATCTAACATTTTTTTTCCTATAGTGAAGAAAAAACCCCAGAAACTATCATGGTCTTTTTTGGGAGGATGATTCACTTTTGAGGCAAGAATGTGACTTCCTTTCTCAAAGTGGAAGGAGAGGTCTACCACCAGAGGCAATTAGTGTTCCTAGTAAGGGGAAATGATCTTTACAAATCTTCTCTGTCTCTGTCGCAGTGATCTGGATTCTCTCAAAGACTCCAGAGGTGGAGGGAACAGAGTTCAGGGAAGGAGTTGCAGGGTAGAGAAGAGGATTAGACAGGCAGATGACTGAGCCACGTCCTCTGACACAGCTCTCCTGGGTGGGCTTGCCCTTTGGCTCTGCATAGAGCTGAGCAAGCTGAGTTGTAGATCTCTGGCCTGGAAGCCTAAGGACATTATGGCCACTGACTTGGCACTGAGAGGGTGGAAGCTTTGTCCTTTGAGGAGGGACATGGGTGGCCACACAAGGGACCTCAATGGGCAGCAGCCCAGTGATATTTCCATGACTCTGGAAGGGGGTCAGCACACTTTGTGTAAAGCTCTAGAGGATAGATAGTTTGGACTTTGTAGGCCTCATGATCTCTGTCACAACTGCTTAGCTTTGCCATTGTCACATAGAATCAGCCATGGGTGACATGTAACAGAATGGACATGGTTGTGTTACAGAAAACTACGAAAATAGTGGGGTGGGTTTGGCCTGTAAGCTATGGTTTGCCGACACCTGACTTGGGATATTCCCAGAAGTGGAATTGCTAGTGTGAAGTGTATGCACCTTTCTAGATTTTTCTATGTGTTATGAAGTCACTTTCTAGAAGGGCTAACCTGAATCCTTAGCATCCTTATAGGAAAGTACTCCTTTCTCTCCATGGTCCTCAATACTAGGTATTTTCATTTAAAAAAAAAAAAAAAACAAGAAAACTATTTGTACTCTAACTTTGCACATAGAAAATGCAAAGAAAAAAGTTAATGTTATTTTCTCACCAAAGTCTACAAAGCAGGAAATTTGACACATCTGTGCTTACTGTCTATACCTTGTGAATTCAAGTTATATCAATGCATTTGTTGTAGTCTCTGCAATGTGGGAACGGGCTGTGTGTGGGGTGGGTACAAAGGTAGAGGGAGAGGCTGGAGACATTCCAAGGATTGTGGTTGAAAACAACCTTTGCCTTCTCTGTGACTGAATGGGTGTATGGTTGATCAAGGTACTCACAGTATATGAGCTTCTTGGGACCCTCGTTACCAAGTCCCCACCTAAGGTGAATCCTCTAGAAGATTAGTGGACCCATGTAGGCTAACCCTCACATGAGAAATATGCTGGCTTGAATTTAGGTGTCCCGTCCCTCTCCCATATATCTTCCCAGTAGGACCTAGAAAAGAAAGAACCCCTCATTTAGGGGTTTAGGCTCAATCCTTTGGGATCTTCAAGGGTGTGAGACTTACTGGCCCACTTGTCAAGATTCTCTTTTGCTTTCTGAATTATCCTATGACTAGCCATACGCTAGCCAGCATAGTGTAGTGTCAACCAAGAGAGCATGCTCTTTGGGGACACACATCTGATTTGAGTACTAGCTCAACCCAACAGTAGCTCTGAAGACTTAGATATATTCTCTCTGAGCCCACTTCTTTTAATGCAAGAGGGACAAGATAATATCTCTCTCTCTAGGCATTTGTAAGGATCTAATTATCACATATATGTAGAGTGTCTAGTCACATGGGAGCTATTATTTGTCCAACCCCAGGTCATTGCTCAAAGACCTGTGATCCAGCTTAAAGGGCACTGGGCAGCTGGAAGATCAGAGGTCCTGGGTTGCACTGACTACTTCAGATGGCCAAGGGTTGGTGGGATCTTGGGAGCCTCTCAAATCACATTTTGTAGGAAACATCCTGCATGGGGAGGAATTAGGAATTAGGTTCACCAACCCCATTCAAGACAAGTTAGTTTGTTCCAACAAACATATTTAAGTGCTTACAATGCCAGGCTCTGTGCTTCATTCTTGGAATATAGACATGAACCAGGAATTAATCTTGGTGCCAGAGAGCCTCACACCATAGAGAGACACAGGAAATTAACATGAAATATTTAAAATATGATATAACTTGATAAAGTGCTTAATGGGGAAACCATAGGGTGCTGTAGAGGTAAAGATAAAAAAAAAATATCCCTAACTTAGATGGCTGGGATAAGGGAAGGCTCCTCATTGGGGACATAGAATTTAAGTCTTCTAGAATGAAGTTGTAGTGTATATTTATATGTGAAGGCATAAAACTGAATGGTTCATATAAAAGAATAGAAATTTTGTGTTGCAAGAGATGTAGGGTGAGAGTTGAGGAATAGCAAGAGATGAGGTCAGTTGTGAAAGGCTAGTCAAAGTCTTCATTCTTTGGAAGACATTGAAAGGTTTTATGCAGCGAGTGGCAAGATAACATTCATGCTTCACAAAGACCCTTTTAGCTTCCAGATGGAGAATGAATGGGGTGGCCAAATCAGAGCAGAGATACTAATTAGGGAGCTAGTTCAGTAGTTGGTGTAAAAGATGGTGGTGATTGAACTTGGTAAGTAGCAGAAGGAAAAGGAGAGGGGATCTATGCAATCAATATTAATGGATAATATTGGCAAGATTGAGCATGGGTTGCATACGGAGAATGAAAGAGAGTGAGGATAATTCCCAAGAGTCTGATTGGAGCTCTGTGTAGTTGGAGTGCCATTCCCTGACACAGGAACAGTGAAGATGATGAGTTTAGAGAGAGGAGAAACTTCAATTAGGGAGTTCTGGGCGTGGAGTCTGGTGCCCTGGCTTCTGACAAATTTTGCTGACTATGGGCAAATGCCTCTCCCTTTTTAGCTTTAGTTTTTCTGCCTCTATCAAACTCAAGAGAGGTCCCAAAACATTTGTCTGTGACTTCACAATTGTAGACCCTAATTCAGTAGGTCTGGTGTGCTGTCCAAGAATCAGTGTTTTTGAACATTTCCCAGGTGGTACAGTTGTCCAACATGTTTGGGGACCTGTGGATCAGGAGATTCCTGAGGGTTCTGGTAGCTCAAGCATCTCTGAAGACACATTTTTCCTAGCTCTTCCTCCTTCCTGCTGACTCTGCAGATGTCAGTTGGCATCTGACATCTACTGTGGCCTTCGCAGTCCCTACCACTGCATGTCAATATCAAGAGTATGTCTCATTTTCTCTGCACCCCTCCCTCCACTCACCACATAGGTTGGAAATCTAGAAGAAGTCAACGTGATTGCCCTTCACACAATTGGCACCAAGCTAACCCCCTGCCATGCCCCTTTACCCCAAAGGACACATGGTTAATCTCCCACCAGGATATTCCATAAATAATCACTTTTGTAGCTCATTGGGATGGAGAGTTGGCTATTTTCTTCCCCAGGTGTGGTGGTCAATGTAAAAAAAAAAAAAAATCTTTTCCTAAACTTAAAGTTTTGGTAGACAGAACACATCTAAGAATTGAGCTTTTTTTACTGTCCAGATGTGCTGGGAGAAATGTTACCTATCCCCTCTCTTGGTGTTTTCACTGATCCCACTTCCTGCTACGTATGAGCTCAGCAGACACTGCATGTAGTCACATGGGAAAAAATCGTCCAGCACATCTGAAAAATTCATTGTGGCTTGGCCATCAATAGGGAGGCTGTAGATGTTACATCTTGCAGCTTGCAAACAGCTTTAATTGTCCTGAGACCTCCAGGCTCAACCAAGAAGGGGATCCCCTTAAACCACAGATGAGAGCTTTTGACTGGAGTGAGACAGCACAGGTCTTTCCCTCACTGTAATCAATTCTTGGCCCCCAAACCCAAAAGGGATGTGAAATCTGGTGGGAGCTGCAAAGGCCCGGAATATAAAACTTATGTGCAAAGATGAAAGGCAGCAGATTTGTTCAGCTGGAGGGGCTGTCGGATGGCTTAATTATAACTTTCCAGTGTAGAGTGGGTTCTTACATCTTGGAGAGCTAAGCCCACTGTTGCATCCTAAGCTGTTCTGCAGCAGAGACTCATCGTATTGATCTTTTACTTTTTCCATAGTGTCAGAGATGAAGCTCCCAATGAAGTGGTGGGTGAGGCACCTGATTCAGCAACTATATTCTCAGATTTTTTTTTTTTTTTACAGCAGAAAGAGCATCACTTTGGGGTCATTCAAACCTGGGTTTGAATTCCAGTTACACCAGTTACGAACTGTCTAACTTTGAATAAGATACTCCAACTGCCTGCGTTGGCATTTTCTTAACTATAAAATGAGGTTAAAACACTGACCACATAGGACTATTTTGGAGAATAAGGGAGTAAGAGCATTGTCTAATATACCTAGTACAGATCCTGGCAAATTCTTTAAATATTTGTTGAGTGAATGACTAAATGAAGCTATGGAGAGCATTTAGATAGACTGTGGAAGACAGGTGAGTAGGGTGATTCGAAGTCTCAATTTGCCTTTGATAGTGTTGGTTTTAGGTCAAGCAGACTTTCAAAGGGATCCCAGCTTAAAGGGACAAGCCTCTGGCTTGTGGCAACTTAGTGCTGTGGTTGTGCGCAGGTGTGTGTATATGTATGTGTATGTATATATGTGTGCATGTTTGTGTATGCGCATGTACGTGGATATGATGTCTTATACATGCCTGCCCTGATGCACTCTGAGCTTCCCGGGAACTTGGATAGTATCTGATTTATCTCTGAGTTTCTCATTGTCCCTGAAACAGTACATGTGTAAGGAGAACCAACAGGGATTAAATGCTTTCTATAATCTGAGAACAGAGATAAAAACAAACGCCCCCAAATCATTCCCCTTCCTCCCGTTGCTTACGTTCTAGTGACAGAGTCAGATTTTCTCTTGAAAGCCTTCTCTTTGAAAATTTATTCACCATATAATTTTTTTTAATTTTAAGAATGCGGAACATTACAGATAACATTGAAGCTTTTTTCCTCTATCCCCCATATCACCCCTACTGTCCCTAGCTACATTAAAAAAAAAAAAAAAACAAAAAAAAACTTGCCTTCCCCCTCTCTTCTACTCAATATTGCATTTTTGAGACCCATTCACATCTTTGCATATAGATCTAATTAATTCATTTTACCTGGTGAAGGGCATAAAGGTTGCTTCCAATTTTTCTCCATTGCAAATAAACAATACTACAATGAACATTCTGGGTCCCCAGTATATATTTGAAGGCATTTCTTTGAAGGGGAATTCTAAGTCATTGGGTGTATATATTTTAAATTTCACCATCTGCTCAAATTGCTCTCCAAAGTGACTGTGCTAATGTACACTCCTATCAACAGGGTTTGAGAGTTCAGTTTTCTCATGACTTTACCAACAGTTGGTATTGACAGACTCTTTTATGCCTGTCAAACTATTTGGTGTGAAATGTTTCACTGTTGTTTTAATTTGCATTTCCTTTATTACTAGTGAGGATAATAATCTATTCATATGTTTATTGGCTCTTCTGAATTTCCCGTTCCCATGATTTGCCAACTTTTAAGTTGCATTGTTGGCTTGTTTAAACTGATAAGTAATTTCTCTACCTATTCAGGATTCTAATCTGTGTTTATTTTATATTTTACAAACATTTTTCCTAAGCCTGGCATTTTTTCCTCTAGTATGTTTCATGGTGTGTTTTTTAATAAAGAACATTTTAATTTAGATGAAAGTAATATTTATTAATAGCTTTCTATAAACTGCTAGTTTTTGAGAGCGTTTAAGAAATCTGGTTCTTATCTCCCAGTCAAATATCATTATCCTAAATTCTCTTTTAATTAAAAAAAATCCCATTTACAATTTCATTTAATTATTTGTGTGTATAAAGTGAGTCCCAAATGGAAAAACACACTATTTATTGTACTTTCTTTTTCTTCCCACTGCTTTATAATTCCACCTTTATCATATGCCACTATTTCACATGTATTTGAGTTCATTTAAGGGCTCCAAATTTTAACCTGCTAACTTTTCTCTCTCTGCTCCAATATCACTATGTTTTCATTTTATACCTTTAAAATATGTCCTAATGAATAGGTAGTCAAGTGCTACCTCCTACTTTTTGTTTCCCCATCCTGCAGAATGATCTTGGCTGATCTTTGTTGTTTGAATATTCAGATGGATTTTAGAGTGATTGTGTAAAGTTGTGAGAGGGAAATCTTGTTGAGTTTTTATTGGAAACATAATTAATTAAATATATCGATGATTTGGGTCAAATTAATAGCATTGAGGTTTTAAATATCTCTATCCATAAGCATAACTCTCCATCTATTTTGTTATCTCTTATGTTTCTTAAGAACATTTTATGATTTTCTACATAATATTTTACATATGTATTTTCAAGTTTATTTGTAAACACTTTATTTTTGCTAATATGACTGTACTTATGTTCATTGTTACTAATGCCTACACATTTTTATATAGTCTTCAACACTTCTGAGATCTCATACTCACCTGATTAGTTTATTTGTAGTTTTTCTCAGACTTACTACATTGATAATCTAATCATCTCTAAATATATAATGACAATTTAAAATTTTTATTGATTTATTTTTCTTATCCTATTACATAGTTAGGGCATCCAATTGACAAGTAAGAGTGATTATACAGGCTGATTATTATTATCTTTTCTTGACTTTAATAGAAATGCTCTTGAAACTTCATTGTTAAGTATTATATTTACAGTAGGTTTTTACTAGCAGCTTAGTATTATAGGAAGTTTCCTGTTATTGATAAATCACTAAAATTTTTATCAAGGATAAATTTGAATATTATTGCCTACTTTTATGTATCTATTGACACATCCATTTGTTTTTTTTCAATTGATCATATGTTCAATTAGCATTCCTTGATATATTTTTTTTTCTTTATGAACAATACCTGCCTTTCTGTGATGAATCGTAGAAGGCCATGATATTTGTTAGTTAGTTTTAGTACAAGAATAGGTTTAAAGTGCTTGTTTTACTTATGATAAAGTTTTACTTATGATATTTAAAATTAAGATTTTTGCAGCCTATAAACTTTCTATTTTTGTACTCTTTTGGAGGAGGGAGTCTGGTGTTGCTATCTTTTCTGACCATTCTAATTCAATCTATAGTCTATTAGACTACTATTAATACCATAGTTTACTAGATCATTCCACCTACTATTTTTCTTATACATGCTAGAACTTAAAAATTACATTTCATGTACCGTACTCTAATTATAGTAACTATGTAATATATATCATACATTATATCACTTTTGCAATTGTAAAACAAATCATTTTTGATACATATTGGCTGGTGCCAACTGTGCTTTCAGGGAAGTGGTGGGACCATTCATTTAGCCCACTCATCTTAGCAATGGTTAATAATGAAATTCCAAGATGAATCAAAGAACTATCTCATCTTCTACAATAATAATTCATTAATGATAATTCATTAAATTTGTAGCTTACTGTGTGTTGGGCACTATGTTAAGTACTTTATATGTGTGATTTTAGATAATATTTTTAAAAAACCATTTAGGATAGGTAGGGCTATTCTCAGTTTAGAGATAAAAAATAAAAACTTGGATTTATGGGATTTAAGTAACTTGTTCAAGTGTGCATAGGTGATTAAGTGGTGATTTTCATCCCATCCTCTCCAACTCCAACTCACATACTCTTAACAACTTTGCTACTTTGAGAATTAGAGATCTTGATGCCAGCCGTGATAACTCCATGCCAGCACATTAGAGATTTTGACTCAACACTATCTCCTGTTTAGCACATCCCTTACAGCTTAGTCCTCTCTGCTTAACAGTTACAGATTCTATTCCAAAACATACACATTCTCTTTGTTTTGTTTTGTCTTATTTATGCCTCATTTTCCTTTCTTCTTACACTGCATAGAATAAATACCTCCTCATGCTTTGGCATCTTCTTTACTCTCCTCTTTCCTATGATCAGTTTTCTCATTTTCTAGTTATTCTTATTAACTTTTATCAATCTTTCTTTTCTGTTACATTAGGCAAAAATGAGTATTAAAATATAATTTAAAAAAATTGAAGGAAAGAAATTGTCCTACATTGGACTATTTTTGCTCTAAGCTGGGAAGCTGATGCTAGATTCTCTGATGCCCTGGGGTCCAGCGTGGTGGCTTTAGCTTGGGGTAGGTCAACACTCTCATAGATTAACTTGGGTGCTTCTTTATCCTGCATCTCTGACAGGCAGTGTGCCCCAGTTTGTCAATGAACTGTGGTTTCTTTGACTGGCTGGCTAGGCATAAGACAGAGCATGAGGGCCTAATGGCTTGCCTGGTGTGGAATGTTTTTCTGTTTCTATAACCTACATGCTGTCAACTCTCTCTTTTCCTGTATGATATTTAATTGAAATTGCAGCCTAATGAGGTCTGGCCAGTCCCTTTCTTTGGGCAGAGCATTCGATACTACTGCCAACATATCTGAATAGGAAGACAGCAATTTCTGGAGAAAGGAAAAGCCTGAAGGGCTATTAAAGGGGCACTAGAAATATACTGTTTGTGTGATACATTTCCCCCTTGCCTTTAACAGACTAATTTGCTGCTAAACTGATGTTTCCTTCAGCAAGGATAATTTTTATATGATAGCCTTAGAATATCCCTGGGAGCCCAAATCCAGCCAATGAATCTAGGTTTTTGTTGGTTGAAGTTCAAGATTTGTGATCTCACCTGAATTTGCTCCTGAGAGTATGTATGGAAAGTTTAAAATTGTGTTTGTATATTTTCCCCTTCTTTTCCAGCCCAGTCCAGATGCCATCTTCCTTAATTACCAAACTGCAATAATATGTCCATCAGCTGCACATTTAGAATACTTGTATTTGCACTATTTTGTGGCTGTGATCATGTTTGACCCTGTGCAATGAGACCCAGTGCAGTTAGAGGAGAGGGTCTGAGTATTGGAGCTAGACAGAGTGGCTTTGAATCTTGTGTCAAATATTTACTGAGTACCGTACTATCCAAAGTTACCTACAGAGTCAGATCAATCCCTATTAAAATATCATCATCATTTTTCACAGATATAGAAAAAATAATTTTATGCTTCATATGACATCAGAGAAGAACCCGTACAGCAAAAGCAATCCTAGGCAATAAAAACAAAATGGGAGCTATCAATTTACCAGACTTCAAAGTATACTACAAGGCTATAGTAATTAAAACAGCTTCTGGCACAAGAACAGGGACATTGATCAGTGGAACAGAACAGAGAACCCAGATATAAAATCATTCTCATATAGCCATCTAATCTTTGACAAAGCAGACAAAAACATACACTGGAGAAAATAATCCTTATTCAATAAATGGTGCTGGAAAAACTGAATAGCTACATGTAGACGACTGAAATAGGACCCACACCTTTCACCTCTCACAAAAATCAACTCACACTGGGTAACAGACTTGATTGAATCTTAGGTGTGTAACTATTAGAATCCTAGAGGAAAAAGTTGGAAATGCCCTTCTAGACATTGGCCTAGGAAAGAATTTATGAAGAAGACCCCAAAGGCAATCACAGCATCAACAAAAATAAATAAATGGGACCTGATCAAATTAAAAAGCTTCTGCACAGCCAAAGAAACTGTCAAGAGAGCAGACACCCCACAGAGTGGGAGAAAATTTTTGCAAGCTACACATCCGATAAAGGGCTGATAACTAGAATCTATTTAGAACTCCAGAAAAGAAGCAAGGAAAAATGAAATAATCCTATCAAAAAGTGGTCAAAGGACATGCACAGAAACTTTCCAAAAGAAGACAGAATAATGGCCAGTAAACATATGAAAAAATGCTCAACATCTCTAATCATCAGTGAAATGCAAATCAAAACCACAATGAGATGTCACTTATCTTCAGTGACAATGGTCTTTATCAACGAGTCCCAAAACAATAAATGTTGACTCGGATGTGGAGAGAGAGGAAAACTCCTACACTGCTAGTGGGACTGCAAACTGGTTCAGCCTCTGTGGAAAGCAATGTGTAGATACCTTAAAGCGATACAAGTGGATCTGCCATTTGATCCAGCAATCCCATTACTGGGCATCTGCCCAAAAGAACAAAAGTCACTCTATGGAAAAGACACCTGCACTTGAATATTTATAGCAGCACAATTCACAACAGCAAAGATGTGGAAACAACCCAAGTGCCCATCAATACATGAGTGGATTAATAAAATGTGGCATATGTATACCATAGAGTACTATTCAGCTATAAGAAACAATGGTGACATAGCACCTCTTGTATTTTCCTGGCTAGAGCTGGAACCCATTCTATTAAGTGAAGTATCCCAAGAATGGAAAAATAAGCATCACATGTACTCACCAGAAAATTGGTATTAACTGAACAACACCTAAGTGTACATATAGGAATAACATCTATTGGCTGTCAAGCAGGTGCGGGGGGTAGGGGATGGGTTTATACATACATAATGAATGTGATGCACACCAACTGGGGAATGGGCATGCTTGAAGCTCTGACTTGAGGGGGGTGGGAGGGAAGGGCAATATATGTAACCTTAACATTTGTACTCCCATAATATGCTGAAAAAAATTTCACAAAAAAGATATTTACTGAATATTCTTGACATCTCAGCATTTCGTGTTCCATAAAATGCTATATTCAAACTAATAGTGATAATATATATAACCTACCTCATCTGGTTGGTGGGAGAATTCAATGAGGCCACACATAGACTTGGTGCCCAGGAAAAAACTATGACTTTCCCATCCTTTGCGTTTATCTCCAGTGTCCCTAACTAGTATGTGTAAAGAGCACTTGTAGAAAGGATGAGTCTATCTTTCCATAACACTAAGCATGAAATCTAAGAGCTTTTCATCAGGGAGATTTGTCTCGTCATCTGGTATGCTTTTTTTTTTTTTTTTTTGACACTTAGCCAGCTTGGTAGGTTTTATTTGAGTTAACCTCATAAAATATTATTTTGTTACACACAAGGGTTTATTCTTGAAGTTTATTTAGTGGTAGCTCTTTTAAAAAAAATGAAATCTTATTTTATAGGCACCTGGGGAACTCATTATTAAAGTGAGTCATGGAGTGATTAATCCTTTTATGTAAAGTAAAGGATCCTTTTGGAAAGTGAACAATTCCTTGTCATTTATCATGCTTATATTCAGATACCAGTGTTTCCCCCCCGCCCCAATCCATGTACCTAGAGTACTATATACAATCTTATACTGCTGCAAAGAATATTTGCCACTCAAGCCGGGGATGGGTATACCTGGCCGATATTGCATTATTTTGTAGGTTTTGTCTCTATGTGTTTATGAATTAATGCAGAAATGGGTTGGTATGTATTTGGATTCTGCACAGCACAAACTTGTAAGACTTTAATTTTTAGGAATCCTCCAAGAGCCAAGGGAAAACCAAAAGGGAAATAATATTTATTGAGCACCTTTGTGCTAAACATTACGGCAAGAATTTTCATTAACATATCTCAGTTATGCCTCATCGTAATGCTATGAAAAGTAGTGTTTCCATTTTATTGGTGAGGAAAAATGAGGCTCAGATAGGCAGAGTAAACTATTCAAAGTAATTCAGCTAGAAAATATGAAGGTTCAGATTTTGAAATAAGATTTTACTGGATGCTAAATCTCTTTCTAGTTCTAGTAAAGTGCTCTTTCTTGAGAGTAATATGCTGAATTTAGGCAAAAAGTAAAATTTAAAATTTGTGTGTACTTATCTTACTACTGAGGTGCTTAAAATATTATGCATTGTCTTGGGGCCTTAGTTTTCATTTGTGTATAGAACATGGATCTAAACCTTGGCTCTGAGACTAGCTTCAGAAGGTTTTTAAGGAGTTAATACTTTCCCGTTTTTGATAGAAGATTAAACATGTACTGCCGCTAGAAGCCACAAAGCTGAGTATTTATTAAATGCACAAATTTCCGTTTCATCTAGTTGGCCAGTGTTTCTAACCATAATCTAATTTTCTCTAAAATGTTCCATGGAGCTGAATGGTGATTCCAAATCCTAAAACACTGAAGGGATTATTTAATGACTAGTGGTGGGTTCCTATAAAGTCATCCTAGAATTGGTAATGAATATTTGGAAAAGACTCTTGAGTAGACTACAAGTCTCACCCAAATGGCCCTGCTAGTTGCAACTAAGGACTTTTTGGGGGAATTGGGAAGTTCTAGATGACGTTTAAAGGAACCCATTTAGTTCAGTTGTGGGAATTTGGTGCTACCTGGTGCCTGAAGGCCAATGGCTGGAGTCCTCTGGCCCACTGTAGTGCTCATCTACTATGGTCCTCACTCTGGACATCCATTTAGCAAATAAATAGTATAGATTGTAATAGGTAGGAAAAAAAAAAAAAACAAAACAGTGGGAATGGCTTAGTATGTACCATTGATTCTAAATACCCATTCAACATGAATTTTCTGAGAGTCCATTTGTTACCATGCTCTGGGGATACACAGTCAACTTGAATAAGAGCTGGCCTAACAACTGCAAAGATGTGGAAACAACACAAGTGCCCATCAATGCATATGAGTGGATTAATAAAATGTGGTCTATGTATACCATGGAGTTCTACTCAGCCACAAAAACAATAGTGATCTAGTACCTCTTGTAACATCCTGGATGGAGCTAGAGCCCATTCTACTAAGTGAAGTATCACAAGAACGGAGAAACAACCGTCACATGTACTCACCATCAAATTGGTATTAACGGATCAACACATATGTGCACATATAGTAGTAACATTCATCAGGTGAAAATGTGGGGGGAGAGGGGTGAAAGTGTGGGGGGAGAGGGGATGAGTATATTCATACCTAATAGGTGCAGTGCTCACTGTCTGGAGGATGGACCTGTTTGAAGCTCTGACTCAGGTGGGGCAAAGGCGATATATGTAACCTAAACATTTGTACCTCCGTAATATGCTGAAATAAAAATAAAACTGGCCTTGAGGAAATCATGCATTAACAGGGATATTTAAACAGATAATTGTGATATCTTATGATGAATACCATGGTAAAGGTAGGTATAGATCACCTCTGCAAGACTAACAGAGGAAGAATGTTGATTAATAAGTATAGTTTATTAAGTTTACTACTAATAAGAACTATTAAATGGCAATTATGACTACTAACATTCATTGATCTCTTAGTGGTAATCCCAGGGCTATGGCCTCTACATGAATTATTCTACACAATCTAACAACCTTGAGATATTGGTGATGATGATTGTAATAATGATAGGGAAATATAATGTACATTTATTGAAAACTATTTTTAAGACATTGTATTGGGTCTTTAAAATGTTATTTTAGTGGATCATGCCCGAAACTCTCTATGGTCGGTATTATTATCACCATTTTGGAGAGGAACAGTCTAATACTAAGCAAGTCTCCACAAATTCCCCAATAACTAGGTAGATGATTAAAAACCCAGGAAATGTGACCTCACAGTTGGTATTCTTAAGGACAAGCATATCTCGTTTTATTGCACTTCACAGATACTTCATTTTTTACAAATTGAAGCAACCATGTGTTGAGCAAGTGGCAACCATGTGTTGAGCAAGTCAGCTGGTGTCATTTTCCCAACAACATGTACTCACTTTGTGTCTCTGTGTCTCATTTTAGTAATTCTCACAATATTTTAACATTTTTCATTATTACATCTGTTATGGTGTTCTGTGATTAGTGATCTCTGATGCTACCATTGCAATTGTTTTGGGGTGCCCTTATAAGATTGTAAACTTAATTGATAAATATTGTGGTCTGCTCCAATGACTGTCTGTTCCCTCCTCTCTCTCCCTCTCCTTGGGGTTCCCTATTCCCTGAGATACAACAATATTGAAATTAGGCCAGTTAATAACCCTACAATGGCCTCTAAGTGTTCAAGTGAAAGGAGTACCTAAAATGAATGAACTGCTGATATGTACCACATCATGAATGCATCTTAAAAGCATTATAATAAATGAAAGAAGACAGACCCAGAAGACTACACGCTATGATTAAAATTTTATGAAATTTCAGAAAAGGCAAAACTATAGTGACAGAAACATACAAACCACTGCCAGGAGCTTTAGGGAGAGAGGAAGAGATTTACTGCAGAGGAGAACAAAGGTATTTTTTGCAGTGATAGAAATGTTCCATATTATGATTGTAGTGGTGGTTACATGCATGTGTACATTCTTCAAAACTCACAGAAATATGCACTTCATATTAGTAAATTTTATATGTAAGTCACACTTCAATGCAGCTGACTTTTTAAACTCATATGTTCGTTGAGTGATACAAGTTTGTATGTCACTCCACAACTAATAGAAATCAAAGTTATGGTTTAAAACTAGACCATTTTTTCAAAAAATAATGATTTATCACTTACCATGTGTCCAAGGCTGGGCTAGGTATTCAACACAAAGTTGTGAACTAGACAGTGGGTGAGATAGGTGAGTGAACAGGCAATTAAAAAACAGATACAATATTGGTAATCACAAAGTGCCGTGGATACAAAGAGAAGAGGTACCAACCCAGCCTTGGGATTAGGAAAGGTACCATCAGAGTGGAAATCTGATGGAAGAATATGCAAGTTAAGAAAAGGGGTAGGGGTGTGGGAAATGATCCAAAGGGAGGGGAACATATGGCTGGAACTTGAAGTGAGAGAGCAGGTGGTAGCCTGTGAGTGAAATTGAAACTAGATATACGTAGACTTGTTCAACATATAGCCTAGAAATAGAATTTATAGAATTTAATAACTTTTACATATGAAAGCTGAGGTAAAGAAAGAGGACAAGGTTATTATTACTTTTCTAACTTGGTTAAGTGGACAAATTATGGCACTATTCACTAAAATTGAAATACAGGAGCAAAAGAAATGGGTTTAGCAAACAGTTGAAGGAGAGGGAGGAATGTGTTATAAATATTGTATATAAAGCACCTGTGAGATATCCCAGCAAAGTCTGTGGAAGGCTATTGAATATAAAGTTTGGAGCACAGAAAAGTGACCTAATGTAGAGATGCAGGTTTCAGAGTAATGAACACATTGGAGTCATCACGAGAGAGCATGGGATCAACCAGAGAGACAGGGAAATATGAAACAAGATAGCCCAAGAAGGGAACAGAATAGGCAGCTAAGAGAATGACTAGGAGAATAGGAGAATGTCCTAGAAACCAAGGAAAAAGAAATTTTTGAGTGAACAACAGTATTAAATTGTAGAGAAGTAAAGTAGGACAAAAGGTGAAAAATATGCATGCAATCTGGCAAGAAAGAGATTATCAGTGAAATTTTCAAGTGTGGCTTCTGTAGTGTGGAGGTAGGGAGGCCAGGTAGAGAGGTCTGAGGAGTGAATGTAGGTGATGAAATACAGATTCTCAGTGCAGAGTCTTAGAGCACCTTCTCTGTGACATAGAAGAGAGCATGTGTGTCTGTAAGTCTGAAGGAGGACCTGGGACTTGGAGGCAATGCCATGTCTACATGCTCATGCCATGTCTACATGTAGCCACTAGAAAGAGGGAGAGGGATGGAATGACATTCTTGAGGGGGCAAAAAGATATGGGATCCAGAATACCAGATCCAGGTTTTGGTGAGATACAGGGTATTCCTTCCAGTCTATCAAAAGGAGAGGAGGAAGGGATGAGTACAGATGCAAATATGTGTGTTAAGTTTTATGGCAGGAAGTTGAGGGAGTTTTGACTGATGACTTCTATTTTATTTTTCCCTGTGGGAGTCAAGGTCATATGGAGACTAAAGGAGAAGTGGAGGTCATGTGTTTGAGAGCAAAGGAGACAGTTTGAAATATGCTGCTTCAGAGAAGGGGAAAACACTGCCTGTAGAAATAGAATGGGACTCCTGGGCATTATTAAGGGCTTGGTTAAGGTTGAGGACCATGAATTTAGAGCATTTCCAATCCAGAGTGATTTTTTTCCTCTCCCTTCTCACCCAACAACTCAAGCGCAAGGCGGAGACGACAGCCGGTTGAGTTCATTCAGGACACACAGTAAGATAATTACAACTCAAGGAATTGAGGATGTTGAGGAAAATAATTACTGTGTTTGTCAATGAAATCTTAGCTGGATGATGAAGGAAGTAGAAACAGAGGAACCTTGAGAAATGAGGAGAAAGTAATAGAGTCTGCCAACTGGAAAGCTCCTTGAAGGCCTATGGAATGGTATATTGGGGGTAACTGAATTGAGATAATGCGGCCAAAGTAGAAAGATGGAGATCATAAAATACGAAGAGGGCAAGGAATCCAAGAGGCTAGGATGTCAGAAGGATTGTGCAATGCCAAAGCCACCGAAGGTGATAGTGATACATGAGGTGGGGAGAAAGATGGAAAGACAGAGGCCAATCTTCAAAGAATTAGGAAGAGCCACCAGAAAAGAAGGCCTTTAAATGACAGTGCTAAGAAGGGGTATTGCAAGGCAGAACCACAAGGCAAACACTTTCAATAAGTGGGAACTGTAAGGACTGGAGAATCTAGCCCAGAGGGGTTGTTAGAAGCAAGGAGAATTTGAACTCTCAACCTTTACTGACATGGGACATGGGAGGAAGAACATCCTCCCCTTGAGTGGCCTGCAGGCTGGCTTGCATAAGCAGGGCCTGTGGAGAGGTTCCTGGCTCAATGCTGCTGACATGGATAGAATGAATAGAGGCTTTTTGGTAATGGGAGACCCTTTAGGGTGGATGAGTGAACAGCCAGTCACTGGTGGAGGTGATGGGTCCTGCCGTGTTCTCCACCAATGTTAATGGCAAGGTCTCAACATGAGCAATTAGAGAGGTAATTCAATCTCCAGAGTCAGACCTGGGTTGAGTCCAGGTTCTGCTAATTATTCACTGCACACAGGACCTGCTCTGAGCCCCAGTTTCTTCAACTATAAAATGAGGATAATATTATTTACCTCAGAGGTGTTTGGAAACTTCAATAAAGTTTTCAATAAAGCTTGTGATCATCAAATAGCATGGTGTAGTTATAACATAAGTATTTACCAAAGAATATTATTTTTATTCCATTGTAATTCTGGGTCTAGGGAATGCTGGAGCTCAAAAGGAAAGTGAATAACAGATAAATTTCAGTTAATCTGGGTGGAGAAAAGGGTGAAAGTATGATAGTTTGCCAGATGGAAAAGATGAAATTATTCAGCGGATGAGACCTTCATTTCTCAAGATAGATCTTTAAATAATACAAAATGTCAGTCTAATCATTGGAGTGATTTTTTTTCTACTCTCCCGCAATAATGGATCTGGAAACACAGAATGATTTAACTTTTCCTTTGTTGACAAGACCAAAGTGTTTGGAAAGGGGAGCTGGGAGGGAACCGCAACTCCCTCAACTCTTTACAATGCCCCAGCCACCGTTACGTAGTCCACTGAATTTTGATGAGACAGCTGTATTCTTATAACAGACATCATCGTCCAGATGTAGATGCACTACAGTGGTTTCCAAGTAGGAAACAAAGACCACCTGGGAGTGGAAACTTTCCTGAACTTACTCCTCTCTTGAGGGCCCCTTCCTCCGAAGTGAAATGAGTCTTCACGTAACTGAGAGCTCCGTTCTCCTGTCCCTTTACAACTTCTATCTTCCCTCAAAGACCTTTCAAAAGGAAGCAGCCAGCTCCATGGCCATGGTTGTTTTCCTTGAGACATGGGAGATAAATCATGCAATTAAAAAAGAGTTGTTTCCCTGAACCTAATGTAACCCCTGCACATAACTTCCTGGAGCCTGTTCAATGCTCTTGACTATTGCTTGCTCTGGGGTCTCCCTCTGTCTTTAGGAATCTACCCACTTACATCTTTCTATTTTATTGTTTTAGCCATGATAATTTATGGCCTACATTTTGTTGTTTACATTTTAAACATCATTTCAAAACCTCAAAGACTTGCTTTAAATTCTACTCATTCATTTATTTTGCAAATAAAGACAGTCATTTAATTTTGATATGAGTTGGGAGGGATAAATATCTGGCCGCCCATCCTTCCATCTACCTGTTGGTTATATACAAGTTCATAGCATAGACTCTGAAACCAGACTGCCAGAGATTGAGTCATGTGTCTGCCACTATCTGTATGATCCTGAGTAAGTTGTTTAACCTCTATGTGCCTCAGTTCTCATCTTGAAATGAGGATATAACAACAACTTCATGGAATTGTTGTGAGGATTAAGTTAATTCATAAATACAACCTCAGAGCTATAGACAACTCCATTATTATTCATCTTATGATCTTAGCATCCTCCATTAGAATATCTCCTAGGGAGATGGAGCTCAGTAAATCCTTTTCAGGCAGGTGAGATCTTCAACACATGGCTGCCCATAGATGCCAGACTATCATGGATGAGAGCATCAGCTTTCCATGACATAGGAACATGATTGATCATTTTGCTTCTTAAATTGAATGGGTGAAAGATGAGTAATGAGATGAAAGAAGGGAGGAAGAGAATGGAGAAGTCAGAAAAATATAGAGAGATTGAGACTGGGTACTATTATTTAAAGGGTTTGTAAAACACCTTGATAGTGAGCTTGCTGGAGAACATTTCCAGACTGGTGATGTTCTCCTCCACTGACAATTATTTCTATGGTGGCTATAGAGATTTCTCCTTTAGGGTCCATCAAGTCATTATTGTCTAAAGTATATTATTCTCACAAATGTGAGTGGAGTTTTTAGAAATTCAAAGAAATACTTGATTTTTTTTCTCCATCTGGGTCTTTATGGACTAGAACAGAGATACCCATCTAGAAACAAGATTTCAAGAGACAAGAGGCTCCGGGGTTCCTGGGAATTTGCCAAAGTCCCGGAGAAGGTTACAGGTGTCTACAGGCTGTTTATTTGGGGAAGGTGTCAACATAATTTTGCTGAGATCTCAAAGATCAGGGAGACACCAGCTAAAATATCAGCCAACATTTATTAGTAGCAGTTGTGTAGCAGTCATTGACAGAAGGTCTGAGAATCAAGACCTATCACTAGTCCTTCTGCAATACTGCAGTGACAACGTTAAGTCCCTAACCTAGCATAGGATGATATTGGTGGGTGGGGAAGAGGGAGAGGTCTGCTCCTCTCCTCAATCCATCCTCCAGATTCTGTTGCTTTGAACCTCTCCACATGGCTAAGGCTATACACTCCATGCTGGCAGGATTTCATATACAATAACATAATAGGTACATAAAATAGATTTCGTTTAATCCTTCTAACAACCTTAAGAGGCAGATCATACTGTCATTTTGAAGAAGACTATGAGGTTGGGAGATTCACAGTTATAGGTGTGAATGAGCTTTAGGGTCTGATAATCTAGAACTTGACTAATTGATGACATTGCTAGCTTCTATCAGTAGGACACTGAGCAAAGTACCTAACTCCTGGAAGCTTATTTTTTTCCCTGAACAAAGAGATCTTGCAGGATTGTGTGAGGATTACAACAAAGGGCTGGTCTCTTGAAAAATACCAATAAAATAGTGGTGTTATTCTTTTCTTATTCTTTTGCAGACAATTTTTTATACCTGTAGCTGTTAAACGGTTAATAATTTAGAGAGGGAAATTAAGTGAAATTATCTTGCTAAACTAGGCCACTATAACCAAGTTAACTCCTGCATATAGTGTAGAAAGAATCCTTATGTTCCTTGCGTGGAAAAATCTGCTTAATTTATCAGTTCTGCCAAGTTCTTACAAAAATTAAAAGAAAAAAAAAGTGATGAGACAGGAAAAAAAAAGGAAAAGAAAAATATTTTTTCTGTCGTCTTTTGCTGTTGACATTATAGATTTCCTCTCCAAAAGAGAAAACTATAGCTTTAAAACTGAGATGGTTTATATTCAGAAGGTGTCAGAGCTGGTCTGGAATTAGCTGGTTCAGAGCTGAAAGGGTAAGGTTATATCAGAACTTTTCAGGGACCAGTATGAACAGAGCTCTCTGGTTTATTGTTCTCTTTTTAAAAGACATTCCAGGTAATAAAGAGGGAAACTCCCTCACCGTGCTCTGGCTTCGGGCCCCTGCCCCGGTCATCCTGATGGAGCAATGGGGTGAGTGTTCGTCTGCTAGATGCGAAAGCACAGAGTGGGTTGCAATCTGGACTCTTGATTGAGAAACCTTCTGTTCCACTGTGGATGAAGGTCTATTTTTTCCTCATGAGGCTGAAATGAGGAGGCATGGAGAGCCTCAAGCAGAACTGACCTGGATAAAAGGGTCTTTGTTAAGAGAAGGCCATTTATCAACTTCAGGGCCATTCTGGGGAACAATTTAACTGTGGACACTGTGCTGCTCACAGCAACTTAAGCCACACCTACGGCTTCACCTCTGCCATCGATTTGCAAACATGCACCTGGTGCACACCTATGCTGATCTGATGTTTTGAAGGTACTTTCTATAGGATTTCAAGTATTTAATTTTTATTGCATTTGAGGAACTAGGGAGGAGGAAGGGGGAAAAAGTTAAAAAGAGAGACATTTTCAGGGAATTGAGCCAATGTTCCAAAGAGCCATGTTGATGGAATGGAGCAGTTTAAGTGAAAACAAATTGAGTTTGGAAAAAAAAATTTCCTCCACCCAGTGGCATTTGGAGCTTCCATTCTGAGTTACTTCTAACTTCCTGGAGCCACGTTTACTTTGCTGAGCAGACTAAATCATTTACTTTGTCAGCTTCTCCTTGCCCCTGCCAGACCTCACTAAAGGAACCCTTCCAGGGCCATGGGAGCTCACCAAGGCCTCTGTCTGCCTGAGTCACTCCCTAGAGACCACATATCCACAGGGCAAGTTCCTCTGTCCTAATTCAAGGCTGCTCAAAGTCAGGAGAGAGCATTTCTGTTTCTGTCCTCAAAATAGGTCAGAAGGATACCATACTAGCAGTAGGTAGTATTTTATTTACGGTTCCTTGTAGGTAGAAAGCACCATGCTGAGAGATTTACATCCAGTAATTAATAAATTCTTCACAACCATGTGACATGGAAAGTTAATATTCTTCTGGCTTTCCAGATGAGCCACCTGAGATTCAGGGTAAGCGGCTTGACCTAGGTTATGCAACAGCATAACCTTCAAAACCAGGTGGTCTGACTTAAACTTGGCTCTGAACACTTTTGAGCTACTTCTCTTGGGCCATTGGGTGTTATTGCAATCCCCTGCTGAGCAGCTCACTCAGTACCACGTTGTGCACTGTATGCTGGGGACACAGTGAAGAAGCTGAAATTCCAGAGGGGAAACAGGCATATGCACTAAACAACCAAGACAGAGTGGTGTGGTAGATAAGCAGAAGTCTAGAATTGCTCTAGTGTCAATTGAAAGAGAGGAACATGCGAATTGATACCTGATTTGCTGGCCTCCTTTGCAGTTAGGTGAAGCAATATTCTGATTTCATTTCTGGACAACAGAATAGGACAGGCAATTTTATTCATGTCTTCTAGGTCTAGACCAGAAACTCTTAAATGAGTGATCCTTTTTCTCTTTCCTCACACTCTGGCGGACAGAGAACTCGGAGCACCCACAAGACCAAAGGAAACAAGGGCAATTATTATAGAATTATTGCCCCAGGCATCAGCCCACTCTCATATGACTCAAGTTAGGTGGATGCTCAAATGAGAAACAAACTTTTATTGCATTATGCTGCTAAATTTGGGGATTATTTATTGCAGTACTTAGTCTTTTTTGACTGGTCTTGGTGGCAGGGAGAGGAAAAGAGTCACTGAGAGCCTTATACTCCAGATAAAGAGGTTAGGATTGATTTTTAAGGAGACTGAGAGCTATTGGAGAGTTTTTGTCTCAGATTTGTGGTTTAGGACATTTGCTCTGGATGCTGTGTACATAACAGGTTGACGCTAGAATAAGATGGTGAGAATGGGGAGAGGTGTGAGTGACTAGTGGTCTACTTAGGCTGCCCTCTAGAATGCGCCTAATTCCTATCATCTCATTCCATTTTTGTCCATTGTGGACAGCAAGGCCTTGTGGAATGGTCAGTTCATACACTGGCATAAGTGGATGAATGACTTCATCATTGGCAATTATTGTACGCCAGTGGCAGTGCTTGGTGTTGGCGTGCATCCTCTTATTTAAAACTTGCCACAACCCTAGAGGTAAATATCATGATCCCATCTAACAGGTGAGCAATCAGAGGCTTAGGTAGATTGGGCAACTTCCTGAAAGACTTGCAGCCATGAAATTCTAGAGCTGAGGCTAGAATTCTGGCCTCTGACTCCAGAGCTTATACTCCTATTATACTCACAGCATGTTGGGTAAACTTCACGTAGGAAGGTGACTTCTGGGTTGAGTTTAACAGCTCCTATGATTGAGAATCTCCTCTGCCACATGCTGTTTACTTAGCTTCTGTCTGGTATATGCAGAGATAGGAAATAGCTTCTACTGTCATGGGATCAATGAGATTTAGAAACCTTCAGGTCCTCAGATATGGTGAACAAGGTTTTCGTTTCACAGAAGAAGGAACGTCAGCCCAGAGGAATGAGAAAAAAAGGGTTATTCAGGCCTGCAATGTATTTTTCCCCTTTCCTGGGGATTTCCTTGAGGAAGAAATGTACCCTATGAAATCTCCATGTAAACATGCTGTGAGCAACTCCAGGGCAAACCACTAATGGTATTTATTAGAGGCAGAGTCTTTATCTCTGGGACACTTTTAGCAGCATGAACCTTATCCCTCTAGGATTGCTTATGGTAAATAAACCTGGAGTCTAAGGATACATGGGGCATGGCTTCTTGAAAAGTGTCACGAAAGCGATGCAATTACTGGAGTATAAAGTGGAGATGTTTTATGACCCAAAGAGCTGGCTTTCCTGCAAGTGATGTGCTTGTGTACATCTTTTAGAGACCTGTATGTTAAGTCTGGTCAAACGAAGTCCTAATGTGGCAAGAAAGGGCCTAGGGAATAGGGTCAGCAGTCCTGGGCCTCTCCCCACGTTCCCTGTCCCTTGTGATTACCAGTAGCTTTGGAATTGCTGGTAAAGCTTGATGCTTGGTAAGACGGTTGATTCTTGTGAGTCTAATTTGAAAGTCCTACCCTGTGTTATCTTCAAAAGATGCCACCTTTATCCAGAATCACACACTTTGTCAGTAAGAGAAGATCCAATCTCAGAGCCCTTCTCTCCTACATCTCAAATCAGTGCAATGTTGAGGTTTCCTCTGTCCCTTCATCTTCTTTACCCTCTACATCTTCTTCCATGGTTTAGAATGACGATGGTGATGATGATGATGGCAATACAACAAAGATAAAAATAGCAACTACCTTTTATTTACCTATGTGCGTCAGACACAATGTATTATAGAAAAACAGTGTGAATAACACGGACATGTATAAAAACTCACAATTCATGCGGAACACACATGTTCAGAGCCTTTATTAGGTAATGCCTTATGAAACTTCCAATATCCAATCTACAAAACAGCAATTTCCTATGACCCAACCTAATACAACATGGTAGGTAGTTCATATTAGGCAGCCAGGGAAGGCTTCTCTGAAGATCTGAGATCTGAATGCCAAAAAGGAGTGGGGCACACAAAAGAATCAGAAGAGAGAATAGTCCATGAAAAGGGAAGCCCCTGCTGCAAGGGCTCTGAGGCTGGGGCCAGGCTGACAGTCTGAGCACCGAAAGAATCCTGTTGTAGCTGGAGCAGAGAGGGTGATATTTGTGGCAGGGGTGGTGGTAGTCAA
Source organism: Mirza zaza (assembly GCA_008750895.1). Lineage (NCBI taxonomy): Eukaryota > Metazoa > Chordata > Mammalia > Primates > Cheirogaleidae > Mirza > Mirza zaza. Next base: position 62,980 of record VSMD01112519.1, read on the forward strand.
GTTTGGACAGGTAGGCAGGAATAAGAGCACTGGGCTTTGTACACAGGAGTAAAAAGTTTGGATTTTATGCTACGTGAGTTTTGACTGGGGGCAGAGGGTATGTGACTTATATTTATTTTCAAAGGGTCTCTCTAACTTCCAAGTGGAGAATGGGTTATAGGGGTATAAAAGTGGCAACATAATGCTACGTGTTATAGCACCGTTACTAGAGGGGCACAGGCAAGAGCCAATGAAGTTCTAGGCTAGCATGACAGCAATGGGCTGGAGATATCACTGCAGATGGGGGATTTATCTTGGTGATTTTTGATAAGCAAATGTGCCCATGGCCCCAATAACTACGTTATGAAAGCTCTTATTGATGTTTCAGGGAATGTTTGCTAAGAACCTCTCTACCTAGAGAAGGCTGTGGAAACAGACAAGTGCTTGTACTCACTTACTTTGACGTGTGACTAGTGGGTGAGATGCTGCAAATTAGTTCTCTCCGTTGTCTCAGAGATGAGTTTACTTTGGGGGCATTTGCCAGGAGGCACTTGTAGCGGCCCTGTTACCCAAGGGGACTGACTGTCTTCGGTATAAGGGAAGCTGGAGACCCCAGCGTCTATGCTCTTCTCCAGAAAATGAAACTGGTTCCAGATCCAGAGATAGTTAGACAAAAGTTTCACGGCCGCAGGGAGCAAGAAAGGAGTATGATGGGCGGATTCTTGGCATAGCTCTGCAGGATACACAGGGCTTGCCCAGAGACCAGGAGAGCTGGGGCCACTGAGGAAAACTGGCTGGGAGCTAATTGAATGATGGGAGGAAGATGAGGAAGAGAGGAAAGGGAGATTGGAATCTGGGACAGCGCCCAGGCCGCCTTTGTAGGCGAGTTCCCTGACAACGCTTTCTGGGGGAAGTCAGGGACTGATTGAGGCTTCATTCAGATTCTCTGAATGTGCCTTAAGGAGACAGACTGAGGAATGATCTGACGAAATGCACGGGAAGCAGCACTTGGCAAGGGCACAGTGGCAAATGAGCTGAGAATATGGGGGGAGAGCCTGCCAAGACCCCCTTCCCCCTAGGACCACCCTTGGTGTATCCGGAGAAATCAATCAATCCGACGGGACTGGATGGCTCCCACAGAACAGCAGTGGGGGACCCCCGTGAGGGTTGGGGGTCTTCCATTTACAGACAGGATTTGGGCCTCAACAGAGCATTAAGACGGGTCAGTGAAGGCATAGAGGAGGTGCTCAACGTCTCGAAATATCCTGTGGATGACTCGGCGGTGCCGAGTGCCATGCCCATCCCTGGCCTGCTAGCAGGGAATTATAGCCCTGCCTCCCACTCCGTGTGAAGGCCCTGGGGCAGGAAACGTGACATGGTTTCAATGTCTCCCCACACTGGGAACATTTGTAAGAGCCTTGCAGAGAGTTCTCGAAAATCATTAAGGCCACAAAACGTCCCCTGTCCTTGCCCTTGAGCAGTCTGCATTTCCTGATGCTGCCTCTTTCCTCTTTTAGCTGCCTGCAGTATTCTTCTGAGTGTCTAGCTGTATGCAATCGTGCCCCCACTCGGGCAGTCAAACCTTCACCTGCCTCTTCCTATGGGCCACACAGGGCATCATCGCCAGGTTTGCTGAAAAGTTGTGAAGAACTTGATATACATAACTGCTTTTTAACCTGCAAACTTCTTCCTGCACCTCCCATCAGTTTTATACCCAAATGTATAAAAGGCTCTTTACAGAATCCAAAGAGCTTTCTTTACCCAATACCTTGCTTCATCTCACTCTAAGTTTGTGAAGTAGCTCTCATTATCCTTAACACGCCTGTGGGGAAACTGAGGCTCAGAGAGGTAGAGACCTGCCCGCAGTCGCAAAGTGAGTTTCATGAAAGCGAACCCAGCTCTCCCAGTAGCCGTCTGGCCCACGGCCCCCTGTGCAATGCCGCCTTCATTATCTTCTTTTCGTGTGTCGCCACGTCGGTGGCTAAACCAGAACAAAATAAAATTCCCTCTTTCCCATGTCCACCCGAACTCGAATCCAGTCTCTAGTCTGCTTTTCTTTAACTCAGTGGAGACAATCTCTCATCTGGAAAAAATTCATTTCTTAACATTTCCAGTCTCATCGACTGCTCTCTCCAACATCAGACTTTCTGATCCAACACCTCCTTCCCCCTGCAACTATTCATAATTATTTAAAAACAAAACAAAACAAAACCATTATTTCACACTACTGCCTGTTTCTTTGTTAAAGATCTTTTCCCTGTTCCAACTGCCCCTCTGTTTGAATGGAAAACTTCTACCCATCCTCAAGTCCCAGAGCTCTACCTTTGACTTCCAAGTGGGTTGAGTGGTCGTCTGATCCCACAGCCCCTGTTGATATTTACCCCATCCTAGCACTCAATAGACGATATTAAAATGGTCCGTTCACATGCCTGGCCTCTCTCTCTGGCCCAGAAGCTCCTTGAGGGGGCAGGAACTTCTTATCTTCAGAATCTAACAGAGAACTTGACCCATAATAGCAGGTGCTTGGGAAACATTTCTTGCCTTGATCAGAAATCGCACACTACATAAAGATAGTTGCATTACCAGACAATTAGTTTCTAATAATTAAATAACCATTTTCTTACATACAGAAACAATTCCATTGAAAATTTCTTATAATCTCATGTCCAATAAGAGGCACAGATTCTAAGTGTTCAGTTAGGTGAGTTTTGATATATTTATACACCTGGGGAACCACCACCTCAAACAAGACATAGACTATTTCCACATATTTTCCTCTTTGCTTCCAGCCTGCAAGAGCTGTCCTCTAAACACCTTGGCCAAGGCTAAGAATGTCAGTTTTAAATCAATATCCAAGTGTGAGCTGCCTCCTACAACACAAACCTTGGCTTGAGGGCCTATGAAGGCATAGCCAATTGGCAGGATCATGGTAAATGATGAAAAGGTTGGCATCACTCTCCTGGGGCGAAATGGCACTACTGGTGATGTATCGTTAGCCGAATGACATTTTGTATCTCTCTCATTCATGGTTACTGGTCAGTGCAGAGCCCTCTCTTCCCCTGGCCTAAGCAGGGAAGTCCCAAGGAATCTAAATCAGCCAGGGACAGATAAGTGAGCCCAGGGTCTTAAATCATCCTTAAGCTTATTGCTTGGTTTTCATTTGGTTCTGAAGGATGTCTTTTCCTTTCATGGACTGTGAGCCAATGTTTCTTTTCCTGCTGATTTATGGCCTTCTATAAATTAACAGGGGCCTTTCAACTGAGAATGTCACATCCCAAAGGCATGAATCTTCCATATGTAATTTCTCCCCAAGGAAGTCAGCCTTAGCTCTCAATTACACAAGAGATGGAGACGCATGGTGGCTGGAGCGATACAAATGCCACTTATATCCAAGTTGGAACCATTGCACAGTCACAGGAAGAAAACAATGGGATTTGAGTCCCAGAGGCACAAAAGTTTTGCCTGCTCAGGGCAGAGAAAGGAGCCTTACCATGTCTGTGGTTGAATTAAATACAGGTTTATTTAACACTTCCCATGAGAGGAGAGATACAGAAACATAGAAAAACACTGTCTCCTCTCAAAGCATTCTCAGCTGGTGGTGAAGACAGATGCATCTATAACTATGGTACAAGCTAATATTTTCCACTTGTTTGGAACTTATTTTTACCGATAGTTTAGTGACTCAGGCATCCAGGGTCTTAATGAAAGGGAAATAAAAGCACTAAATCACAATCTTTACTAAGTCTGATGCTATTATTATTATTATTTTTTTTGATTTATTTCTCTTTTTTGTTTAATCAACTATTCGCCAAGTATGGCTAGGTACCAGACACAGCGCCAGGAACTAGGAATAAAGTAATAAAGGAGACCCTCTGCCCCCAGGGGGTTCACAGCTGTGGTGGCTGAGGATTTGTGTGCTGTGCCCCGGCCAGTTGTATGTCAGCCAGACATGGTGTGGAGTAGAGTATAGAGTCAAAGTTTAGGGTAGAAAATTTACTTCTGGATTCTATCACTCTAAAATGTGTGTGTATACAATGAGTAAGATGTGCAACGTTTGCGGGATGGACACGCTGGAAGCTCTTACTCGAGGGGGGAGGGAGGCATGGGCAATATATGTAACCTTAACACTTGTACCCCCATAATACTCCAAATAAAAAAATAAAAAATAAAATGTGTGTATACACATTATATGTATATAATTTATATATAATATACATCTATATACACTGAGGGAGGAAAAAGTGGGTTAGAGTAGAAAAGCCTCAGAAAAGGAGCCAGGAAACCTGGTGTCTACTCTAAAATCTTTTTGCTCATTAGCTGGTGATTTTATAAAAGTCATTTAAACTCTTGGTCCCAGTTCTCTTGTATGTGTAACGGGGCAATATTTACATTGGAGGTTGGAAGTTGTATGTGTTTTTGATAAGAATCGCCCACTGTACAGTTCATTTGTTCTTTTGTACATTCACCATTTATTCATTCATTGTTGTAAATAAACACTCATTTATCCTATATATTAATTTTCAGTGCATGCTGTAAGAAATTATAACAAATTTGGTGGCTTAAAACAGTAGAAATTTATTCTTTCTCATTTATTGGAGGCCAGAAGCCCGGAATTGGTTTTACAGGGCTGAAATCAACATGTCAGGACTGTGTTCCTTCTGGATGCTCTAGGGGAGAATCTGTTCCTTCCTCTTTCAATTCCCGGTGGCTGCCTTCTTTCCTTTGCTTGTGGCCGTATCACTCCAATCTCTGCCTTCATCGTCACATTGCATCTCCTCTTCTGTGTGCGAAATCTCCCTCTGCCTCCCTCTCATAAACATGCATGTGATTACATTTAGGGCCCATCCAGATAATCTAGAATAACCTCCCCATCTGAAAATCTTATTTTTGCCGCATAATGTAACTAATATTCACAGGTTCCAAGTATGAGAATAACTTTTGCAGGGCTATTATTCACCCTACCACATCCTGTGTTCATGTGTTTGCCTGGCACGCTGAGAATGAGTAAAGTACAAGGATTAGGAATATAAACTTTTAATACCAATTTGCTGGTGAGTACACCTAAGTGGACATATAGGAATAACATTTATCAGGTGTCAGGCAGGTGGGAGGGGGGAGGAGGGGATGGGTATATACAAACCACAACGAGTAAGATGTGCAACATTTGGGGGATGGTCACGCTTGAAGCTCTGACTCAAGGAGGGAGGGGGGACATGGGCAATATACGTAACCTTAACACTTGTACCCCCATAACATACTAAAATAATTTTAAAAAAGAATATAAACTTTTGAATCGAAAGGTTGTGGTCCTGAGTTCTGTCTCTGCCACTTCCTAGCTGTGATCTTGAGCAAGTCACTTAAATTATAATAATATGTGTCACATAAATAGTTTAGCACAGTTACTGCATAGCATTAAGTAATCAACAGATACCAGAAAATATCAATATTAGGTGTATATATGGGCTAGAGTAGAAAGAACTTGTGCCTGCCACACTGGTGAGCTCAATATATGGTTGAGAAAATGTGGAATAAACAGTTTCGATGCAGTTTAGTAACTTCAATTATGACAGTAAGGAAAGGTCAGGGCTGTGGGATTTCAGGGGCATATATCCCGTAGGGTAGAATGGAGACGGTGTGTAGGATGAATCTTAGTGAGCAAGAAGTAGTTAATGAACCAGAGTCCATATGGGGCGACATAAGCAAAGCAACGGCATGACAGGGCATGAGGCTTACTGGAAAGTAACACAGTCTGGGTGGCACAGGCGAGATTCCAGGGCCACAATACGTGGGACTGTTAGTGCCAGGCAGGGCAACTTCCTGAGCATGTAGCCTGAGCAGTTCACACACACACACACACTTAGACAGACCTCGTGCTTGGTTGAATGTTCTGATATCACTGCCTTGAAATTCTTTTTTTTTTTTTTCTTTTTTGAGACAGAGTCTCACTTTATTGCCCAGGCTAGAGTGAGTGCCCTGGCGTCAGCCTAGCTCACAGCAACCTCAAACTCCTGGGCTCAAGAGATCCTCCTGCCTCAGCCTCCCGAGTAGCTGGGGCTACAGGCATGTGCCACCATGCCCGGCTAATTTTTTTCTATATATATTAGTTGGCCAATTAATTTCTTTCTATTTATAGTAGAGATGAGGTCTCGCTCTTGCTCAGGCTGGTCTCGAATTCCTGAGCTCAAATGATCCGCCCACCTCGGCCTCCCAGAGAGCTAGGATTACAGGCGTGAGCCACCGCGCCCGGCCTGAAATTCTTAATAATTTTTAAACAAAGGGTCCTACATTTTTAATTTACATTGGTCTCTGCAAATTATATAGCTGGTGCTGGTGCTAAAAAAAGGAGTTTGGCTTTTACTTAAGGATGAGAACTTCCTATTAAAGGTTCTTAAACAAATGGAACATAGTCAGACTTGGGTTTTAGAAACATGAATCACAAATCGTTTCAGAGAAGACTGATGGGTGGGAAGTCCTTGGAGAAGCTGTTGTACTAGCTGAGGTTAGAAGGTCTGGCCTAGGGCAGAAAGAGCAGCGTTAGGGAGGGGACCACACCAGGTTTGACAGATTTAGTGGGTAGAGGCAGTGGTAATTGGAGGCTGAATGTGTAGAGGTGAGAGAAGATTCAGATAATCCCTATCTTTTTAGCCGTGTGATGGCGTGAAATGGGCTCACTGATGAGACAGGGGACCCAGGTGGACATGGCAACACATTCCATAAAGAATAATGCTGCTCCTTTGCAAGGGAATGCAAAAGCCCTCCTCCTCCTACTCCTCCTCCCCTCACTCCTCCTTCTCTTTCTTCTCCTTCTTTTTTCCATGGAGCTGGGGGAATTGGCATGTGCCAATAGGAAAAAGTGAGACAGATTTCAGACTTGACAGATAGGATCTTTTCCTGTGTTTCCACCAAATAACTTTCATAGTGCCAAGCTCTTTCCTGCCTAGTGGTATGTTCCTGCTGATCTGATCCCTCTTTCTGGAAGACTTTTGCCTAACTGCCCTCCACCTGCCCCCATACCCCTGCCTTCCCTCATACCACACACGGGGGCCTGTAACCTGCTGGGGCCTATTCAGCATTCAGGCTGTGCTTAATTGATGTGTCTTAAGCAAAGTCTTCACTATTTTAAGCACTGACAGCACCCCCCTGCAACACACACACCACCATGGACACACACACACACACACACCCCACCATGGACACACACACACACATACCACCATGGACACACACACAGATACATACCACCATGGACACACACACACACACACACATATACACACACGCACACACACCACCATGGACACACACACACACACACCACCATGGACACACACACACACACATACACACCACCATGGACA
>VSMD01112519.1:70360-142513 GCA_008750895.1 Mirza zaza
ACACACACACACACACACCACCATGGACACACACACACACACACACACCACCATGGACACACACACACACATACACACCACCATGGACACACACACACACCACCATGGACACACACACACACACCACCATGGACACACACACACACCACCATGGACACACACACACACACCACCATGGACACACACACACACATACACACCACCATGGACACACACACACACCACCATGGACACACACACACATGCACACCACCATGGACACACACCACCATGGACGCGCACACACACACACACACACACCCCACCATGGACACACACACACACCACCATGGACACACACACACACACACACACACACGCACGCACACCACCATGGACACACACACACTTCCTTCTCTGTTATATACCCCGGATTTCCTGTATCTTTCACTTTTAGTACTCTCACGACTGTAATAAAACATTTCGACGATTATTTTTGTTGTGCCCTTCCCTTCCGTTAATCTATAACCATGCAGACACAAAAACCATGACTGCTTTCCTCACTGTGGCATCTCTTGAACTTACTGCATAACCTGGAAAATAATAAATGATAAATATTTTCTGAATGAAATAATGTAAACGAATGAATGAATGATGTCCGAATGCAGTGGACTATAATAATGAAATAAGGAGCCACTTCTAAGCATACAGAAGACCTAAGGCAACTATTTGGAGAGGCATGTGTAGCCAAACCCTGTAAAATGGGTCACCGGTCCAAATGCCGGCTGCAATGGAGGAATATTATGTTACTGCATCACAGTGAGAATTACTTAAAGGTCAATGTTTATAAGCTTCTTTCACTAGGATTATATCATGTGATCCACGCAGCAATGTTGAATCAGAAGTGCTACTGTTTCCAATTGTAAATGAATGAAAGAAGGCCTGGGGTTTGGTGCAACTGCCCAAGGTCTCAAGGAGACTAAGTGGCAGTGTTAGTTTTCAAATCCGTGTGTATGTAACTCTGATGCTTATGCTTCTTTCTCCATACTTGGTGTCTCTCAAACAGATAGGCATTCACTAGGCACTGACTGCCAGGCCTTGTGCCATGTGCTGGGGCCTAAGAAGTATTAATACATCTGGTTCTCTGCAGTAAAGCAAACAGACAAGTAGACAGAATGGGCACATACTCAGTGTGGACAGAGCTCCAGGAGGGGACAACTGAGTCAGCTCTGGGGTTGGCTCAGCATCTGGGACCAGAGGACACAGAGCCAGGCAGGGGCAACACCTCCCTGAGAGACAGGGCTAATCCCGGCGAGCCGGGGCGGTGGAGTGCTTGGGGAATGACCTCAGAGGCAGACAGGGAGGGCCCTGGCATTTGCTGCTTCGCTGCTGACAGTCCCAGCTCCCGAGGCTGCCCAGTAACAGCAGGGGACAGCGGGAGCTGCCCTCAACCCTCAATCCTTCCGTGGCCTTTTGCTTTCCTTCCAATCCCTCTGCTTTCCTGGCACCTTCTCTTCCTGGACACCCAGCTCAGGCCTCATTCTTTGTCCTCAGTTTTGATGAAAGAGACAGTGGATGAGGACTTACAGCGATGCTCTTGTAGAGCAGCAGGGACGGGAAATGTGCATGTTAAGAAGAGTCTCCGTGAATATGGGGTTTTCCTTGCAATGTCCCTTTATCAACCTGATGTATGTAAGGGCATCTGGGGGACTCTGGTTTGGGTTGGGAAGATATCTGGCGATATCTCAGGTGACTGCTGTGAAATGAAGCAGTCAGAACATTTAAGAGCCCAGGCTTTGGAGTCAGAAATCTGGGTTCTAATTTGAATTTCATTGCTTCACTTCCTTATTGTGCTACCTCGGGCAGGTTACTCAACATCTCTGTGTCTCGCTTTTATTATTTGTGTTTGCAGAATAATGGTCCTAAAAACCAATTTCATAGATTTGGCTCGAGAATACAGCTGGCACCAACTGAATAACGGTGGTGCGTGTGTGTGTTGGAGGGGGTGTGTGTCACTCAGGCTTTACTGAGTGCTTCCTGCAGTAGAAACTATACTAATTGTACTTCTAATAACTATGCATTGTCCTTCTAATACCCAGCCAAGTGCAAACTGTCCCTTTGGACCTTGAGAAAGTCCCTGTGGCAAAGTTAATACACAGCCCAGTTAACACATCGCCCAATCAGAATTAGACTCTTTGAAGCATGAAGTCCCCCAAATAGCAGCCTATACCTCTAGGAAGAAGAAAAGCCCCACCCAAAGCTTGCTCCAGAGCCTCTGAGGAAGGAAAAACAAGGGAGGAAAGAGGCTTTATTCAAAAAGGTGACACATGTTTTCCAGAGGCTGCCTCCAGGTGTGAGATGGAGATTCTGAACATAGTGATTTTAAACTTTTTTACTTAATTTTTCATTCTTGCTTCAGGCCTTGACAAGGCTGGACTATTGAGTCTTGAACAAAAATGTGAAGAAAAAAAAAAAAAGAAAGAAAAGGCTTTAAGCTACAGGTCTAAGAAAACCATTTCACTCTTCCTGTCCTGTTTCACATGATGCTGTCTGCACAAATACAATAAACCAGATTCTTCTTCCCTGTTTATCTCTGGAAAGAGGGAACCTGTATGGGGAAGCTGTAGGGAGTAAAAGGTTTTGGAGAGGGATGGGCTTTAGTTTAGCAAAGGTGGGATTTGCTTTGCACAATCAGGTTTTTGAATTGTTTCATTTGATATCCCATTGTTTGGGCATCCCATGTGGCACAGCTTGTGCTAGGTGCTGGAGGGGCTCACATACTACTCAGAGAGTTATAGTCTATAAGTGATATGATAGTGGGGTTTGTCCAAAGAATAGACCTAGCACAGGTAAGGGCATGATGGACTACCTGGACTTCAGTTTCACCCTCTTTCAAGTCCTAGATTAAACATAGGGGGAAAATATGTCCTTGAAAATGATCATCTTTCACTGAAAGAGGCTGAATAAATATAGCAATTTAATCTTATTATTAACATCTCAAAGAGGTGGGCATCATAATCCTTTATTACATATTAGGAAACCGGGACTAAGTTAGGTGAAGCACTTTAACCAACACCACATAATTGGTAAGCAGCAGAGTCTGGGTTTCAAGGAAAATTCAGCCAACTCAAAATCTTCACCATTAACCACGATTCCACTTTACAGCTCTTAAGGAGACGTTAAAAAGATATTTATGATAAAGGCTCTGATTAAACACCCAAGCCTGTGGTAGAACTAGCCTTAAGCAGCTCATTCCAAATTAATTCACCCACTACTACCAGAGTGTCCTTTGTAAAACTGAACAGAAATTGGCTTCTTGAAATTTCTGCTCATACTATTAGTTCTGCTTTATAAGGCCACACCAAGTAAGTATAAATACATAAATATATGAGAATCTTTTTGCTACAATGGCCACATCTCCTTTAAATCTGTTCTCCAGTTGAGCCATCTCAGTAATTTCTAACGTTTTTTGTCATTTAATGTGTCCTCAAATGACACCAGCTGAATGTAGCTTCCCTGGCACTTCTTTCTGCTATGAGACAGGACAGAGACTTGCTTCCTCATCTAACACGGCACTTGCTATACCGCATTGTAGGCGATTTAAACACCTACATGCAATTAGACTTCAATACTGAATGTTTATCAGCAGTTTGGATTGATGACTACTTGTCAGAGCCTTCTCAAGTTCAGATTCTTTAGAAACTCCACTGCTTGTTAATGTATCTCTAAAATTGCTACGATCAGATTAAATTCTGCCTTTGTTCCTCAAGGAATTTGATATCTATTTTGTTTTTCTAAGAACCATGACTTCATTTGAGTTATTTAAACAATTCGTGTTTCTGCTTTTCTTTTAGTAATCTTTCTCTTAGTCATCCCTGATAAATGTGGGCTTGTTTGCTCGTTGACATTCTGGTTTTGATACATCCCGTGACACTCAAGCAGGGCAGTTTTCTAGACATTTAGAACAGAGGGCTAGACTTCCAGGGGAATGTTAATGATATGGCAACTTCTGGCATGTTATCAATTTACAGATGGATAGATTTTTTAAGAGAATATGTGAATAGTGGAAGAAAGAGGAGCAAGGAAGGAAAAATAAACTTGAAAAAGAGCAGTGAGGCAGCTAAACAAATAATAACAACTGCTTCAGTTAATGGCAATTTCCATTCATTAAGTAATTACATTCCAGACACTGCAAAGTGTTTTTACTCACATTGCATTATATAATTCTCAATGCCACATTAAATTATACTCTTGCCTTCATGTTACTGAGGAAGCTGAGGCTTAGAGATGTTAAATCACTTGCTACAGGTCATATAGTCTTTTGAATTGCAAAAGTAAGATTCAACTTGGTTTCTTCTCAACTTCAAATTTCTTCTCTATTAGGTCTTCTTCTAAATTCTTCTTAATTTCTTCTCTATTAGGCCTTTAACCACTGGGCAATACTGCCTATTAAGTAAGAAAAAATCTAAAAGAGTATGTCAAAGAAAAAAGTATCTGATAGATAAGAGATTGAAGAGACCATTAAGACTACTGGATTTAGTTAGAAGGCTAAAATTGAAAGTCATAATGTTCAATGTTTCAACAGTGTGGAGCTGAACAGTGATCTTGACCTTGTCAGGGCTGCTAGAAGATGATATCACTGCTTTTAACCTTAGAATAGATTAGCAGTTCTCAACCTGGAGTGATTTTGCCCCCAGGAGTTTTGAGCAATGTCTGGAGACATTTTGGTTGTCTCAGCTACCAAATGAGAGGGTAATGGGCTGCTATTGGCATCTAATGGGTAGAGGCCAGCAATGCTGCTAAACAACCTACAATGCACAGGACAGCCCCCACAGCAAAGGTTTACTTTGCTCAAAATGTCAATAATTCTGAGATCGAGCAATCTTAAAATAGACTTAAGCTGCTGATCTTTATAAAAATTATATTTTTATCTCATTAATATCAGCAGCACTATCATGTCTGGAGGGACTGAAGTTAGAAAATGAGAATACACAAGCAAGTGTGTTTGCTGTGCAGGAAGAAGAGGAAAAGGAATATACTATGAGGTGGAACGTGGAGCCTTGGGAGGAATGTGCTGCCCATGAGCATGTCATTGTTAATAGCAAGTTCTGAGTTAGTGCTGCATGCCAGCCATACTTTGCATGGGTGGTTTGGGACCTAGCTAGAAAGAATTGGCCTTTGAATCAATATTTAATGATTGTAGCAGATCAGCCCGTCTCCTGTGTTTCTGCTATTCTTTCTTCACGAAAAAGAAATCGATGTCCGTTTTTAAGTTTTAAAAGGAGGATCTGTTACCTGCTATATTCAGGAGGAGAACTGCAATATTTGCTTTCCATAAATTTGCAAAAAGAAAGATATTTTCCACCCACCCCTATCCATTCCATGGTTTTCCACTGACAGCTGCATATATGGGTATCCTGCCATATGTCTCTGGAGAGAAGGCAACCTGGGAGGCGTGGGCAGGCCAATGAATGGAGCCATTGACTCAGATGTTCCTTGATGGGCAGGCAGGGTTATTTCAGGGGCCAGTCCTTCCACTGTGACCACATAGCTGGGGGCGCAGCCAGTGAATGGGCTTCACCCAATAATTTCTGGTTGATTCACATTTGGGTCAGCGGTGTGGTGGGCAATGCCAGCTGCAGCCCCAGGCTCCAAGGGCAACTTTCCAAGCTGGGGCTTCTTACAATCCTACCCTGTTAATGGAGACTCCGGGGAAAATCTAGGGTGGGTCACTGCAGGCATGAGTGGGTGAGCAGAGGAAAAAGAAGGAAATGGCTTTTTGTGAATTATTGCTAGGGTTTTTAGAGAAATAAAGCACGGTTTTGAGGAGGAGGTGAAAGAATCTCAGCATCATGCCACTCCCATTGCTCTTAGGATAAAGTTTAAATTGTCTAATGCAGTCAACTAAGGCTGTTACGGTCATGTCCCCATTTGTTTCTCTAGCCTTCCTCTGGGCTGCCTTTATCTTTAATGTGTCTTTCCTTTAGGCTGACCATCTTTTAGTCCTCTAGTATGGCATTGTCCTCTCCTCCAGGTCTTTGCAAATGCTATTCCCCAGTCCTGGAAAAGTTTGTTCCCCAACCCTTCTCCTGGTTAACGCCTACTCATCCTTAGGATATAATTGAAATATAACTTCCCTGACCTCCTACATGTTTCCATGGTAACCTGATCTTCTTCATTATAGTAATGCCAAAGCTATGCTTCACATCTGTCCTCGTCATCGTCTGTGAGCTCCAAGAGGGCTAGAACATGTCCACCTTTGTCATCACTGTATTCCCAGCACCGAGCCCAGCACCTGGCCCATAGTAGGTGCACCTGAATGTAGTACTTACTTACTGGAGAATATTGAGGGATAGAAAGGGAAGGAAGGAGGGGGGAAGAAGGATACATGGGAAAAAATGAAGAAGGGAAAGAAGCAGAGGGAAGAAAGAGGAAACATTATCAATCATCAGGTTCAACTTCTGGATTTATCTGTAAGTCGATGGCAGAATTGAAGGCTGAAATCTAGGTCTCCTGCATCTCAGCCCAATAAAATAAAGAGGCAAATATGTATCATAGATCCAGAGAGTATTCAGACGGAGACCAACTATCTTCATAACTTGGAGGTAATATATGAATTTGCTGTGTCTACATGAAAGCTAAATTTTTGAGTAACCTATCGAGCATCTCCATGTTCCTGCCGTTATCTGGAGAATGATTAGAGGCATCAGGAGAATGATTAGGGGCATTAGCATTTATCATGAAGGATCTCTATGCCAAAGACTGTGCAGGGTACATCAAATATGTTTTCTCATTTCATCCTCACAAATCGCATATTGAGATAGGGATTGTCCCCCAGTGGTGCTAATGGGGAAATCAAGCCTCAGAGAGTCTCAGGGTTCATTAGGAGAAAGCACACTGCCCTGGACCCTGGAGACCTCATTTGTTTACCCTCTTTCCCCACCGCATGCCTATCTGATGACCTTTACCTACACTTCACATTTCACTTCCAATGCTACTTTCTCAGGAGGGTTTTTCTTACCTACCTCAATGGGTAGAACTTCTCTTACAGGCTTCCCTCTCCCCTTTGTATCTGCCAATTCTAATGAGATACTTTTGAGTGGTTAGTTGGCTAATATCTGGATACAAAGCACAAGCCTGGACTTATTTGCCTTCGTTTCCCCAGCTCCTGAATCGTCCCCGACACATAGTATTTGCTAATAAGTGCTTCTAAGCAATGAGTCACATCATTTATTGAGCAGGTATGGTGTTTGGGGCCCTGTGCTGGTCTCTCTGTATACAGACAAATTCCAGACATAGCCACTGCTTTCAGGGAGCTTGCAGTGCCATGGGGGAGAGGTATTACTAAAAAGAATTGAGAAAATTAAAGAGTTATGGGTGCTAGGGGGCCCAGGGAAGCCCCTAGGTGGGGAAAGATAGTCAGTTTTATCTTGGAATGGGTTTCAGGAAATGTTTTCTAGAGGAGAGGAAGCTTCATGGGAGCCCTGAAAGCCCTGAGACAGTGTTTATCAGGTAGGCAAAGGTGATATGTGGTTAGAGAGAAGGAAATTCAGGTGGAGAGAGAAATATGAGCAGAGGAGAATGAAAAGGAGATGTGGGACAGCATTGCAAATAGTTTGGTTTGCCTGGAGCAGCTGTTTGTTTGGAAGCACAGCCAAGATGCAACTGGAGAGGTAGATACAGGAGAGATCTCAAAGTGGTGTTCATGCCTGCCTTGGGACATTGAGCTCTTTGCTCCAGGTGATATCAACCATGTGCTGATGCTGAAGCACAGCTAGAAGGATATTGAAACATTCATTCATTATTTGAATAAATGACCAGTGGGTACTAATGTGCTATCATACTCAAGAATGTGGGCAGAAATGAATAAGACAGATTCTCTCCTCTAAAAACCCTGCAGTCGATCAAGTACATAACAGTAGAAAGGCCCTGGCCTCTCATTTATCTTGTTAGATGCAAACATAAAAATAAGGCAAACTGAGAATAGGCACTGTCATGTCTCATTTGGCATACTCAGAATTAGCTGGTGACACAATGGGCAATGGCGAAGGGTGTGAGAAAAGGAATAATCGCTGTGGAGTGAGGGTGAGGAACTCCAGGAGGTCTTCCTGAAGAAGGTGGCAAGTAGAGTCAATTCTGCAATGCACAGAGAATATGTTTTCAATGCACACATTTTTCATTTCTCAAATATCTGTCACTTTTGCTTTCTAAGACTCAGCCTAAAAGGGCTTTCTATCTCTGCCACTAGGTGACTGCCTCAATTTTGTAATCCTTTGTCATCCTCCAATTAACTAACCCTGATTGGGCACCTACTTTTTGCCAGGTACTTTTATAAGCATTTAGTACACTAGCATCAGTTTCATAAACAGCATCTTACAGATGAGACAACTGAGGCTAGGAAGTAGTTCAGCAAAAATTTGTTTCCATAAATGTTCTACAATAAAACCTAAGAACTTTCCAATATATACTCTTCATATAACACACATTGTAGTTCTGATTTTAGCATACCAAAAAATGTGATTATTAAAACACCATTGAATGTTAGCAAAGGGATTATCCAATAATTATTATCCCATGATTATCTATTATTGCCTGAGAAATCGGCAGACTTCATGCAAATCCTACTGCCTCACCTTTCACATTAGGAAACTGAGGCCCTGGGAAGTTCAGTGCCGACTCAATGTGATGGTGTTAGTGGCAAAGCTAGCAATGGGACCCAGGTTTAAAGCTCCTGTTCTCACAATCTTGGTGACCTTGCCACTAAAATTTATAGATTCTAATGCTGGATTCACACTCTTGATTCTCATTTTATTTTTTCCTCCTTGCAGTAAGTAAGGTGTTTTGGGAAGGGTGAGGGTTTTGTAGCCAATTAGATCTTGGTCCAGATCCAAGCTCCACCATTGATTTACTCTGTGATCAAGAGCAAGTTTTCCCGTGGGCTTCAATGTCCTGTCAAATGGGTTTACAAAAAAGAATCTTTCCAGTAGATTTGTGATGTGTGTTAAATAAGTTGGCACATGTAGAGTAACTAGCACATGTTATAACCAACATATAATCCAACCTAATACATGTCAGTTTTTCAACTTCTCTCACTAGGAGAGGGAAGAAAGTTGCATCTGCTGGCATCACCAGGACGCTATAGGATATGATACACTCAAAGAATGTGAACTGTCTTTACTCTCCTCATCCCAACAAGGATTTATCTTTTATCACTGTGGCTGTGTCATCAGAGGGGGAGAGCTGGGTGCAAACACTTCCTCAGACTAGAAAGACAGGCTGGGATTCAAAAAATGCCTCCCTAGAGTGTCCAAGTCAGTGGGCCTTGATGTTCTCTAGCTGAACACACAGTTACTTTTCTGGGTAGATAAAACAATTCCATTATTTACCTGCACATAAAACTATTTCCTTCCTTGTCAGGGCTGAGGTGTTAGTTTTATGATTTAATAGGGGACTCTGAGTTGAGACTACTCTTTTAGTCTCTTATTTCAAAGAGAGGCTTTTCTTAGAAATGGCAGGAATGGGCTATGCCTTTTCGTGGAAGGGAAGGACTTTTTGCTGATATAAGTGGGCCTTTGTAAGTCCCTGTAGGAAAGGGATGGCTGAATTTCCAGACTTGAGTTTGGTTGAAGGAATTTCTGACAGACATATCCCTTCTATGGTAACCTTGACCTCAATAGAGATTGAGAGCAGAAAGAAGCATGTTTTGCATTTTGAAAATAGCAGCCATGACACCTTCTCCCCTCTTTCTTTCTCTCTCTTTCTCTCTCTGTGTATGTGTGTCTTTATTCCTCTCTCTCTCTCCCTCCCTTTCTCTTTATTACTTTAAAAAAAATTACAATTGCTATATGTGCAAAAACCCCATGCATCTGCATTCTTCATTTCCAGTGAAAAACGGCAAGATTCAGACAGTTCCACAGATGTCTCCAAACCTTCTTTCTAGAATCATGTAATTTCTAGAATCATGTAATACAACAGGTAGACAAAAGTAATATCTTCTCTTTTTTCCTTTTCATTTACTTCTAAAAGTTCACTTTTAAGTATTCTCATGGATTTTTTTTGTTTTTCTTTTAAATAAGATCCTGACCTGCTCACTCCCATGATGCAACACTGCATAGTACCAGTGACTGACGAGATATTGACTGGGATGGAAAAGAAAGACCATGGAGTAGTTAAGCATTCCCTACATATGCTAGGAAGGCACATGGAATGTTTGCCATGTAGCAGGCACAGTGCTGGGAGCAGAAATTGGAGCAGAGAAAAAGAAAAGACACAGTGCTTGTCCATACAGCGCTGTGTTTTTGTAAATTTTTGGCTGGATTGATGAATGAGAGTATTTTTTTTTAATTTATATAATGGAAATAAAAACAATCATGTGCTAGGGCAGTTGTGCAAGCTAAATGTGGTACATGTGAAAGTGAGAGAATAGAGCACAGTTGTTAGGAGGGCAGGCTCAGAAGCCAGAATCCTGGGGTTTGAATTCCAGATCTAAGCCACTAAGTTCTTTTTGCCTCAATTTCTCTTCAGCAAAATGAGGAAAATACTAATATTTACTTCATATACTTCCTGCAAGGGGAAAATGAGATAATTTATGAAAAGGATTTAGTGTCTAGCACAGAATAAGTGCTCAGTGATGCTGTTTCTTGGGCATGTGGTAGATGCTCAATTAAATTTTGTTGACTTAATTCACTAAAGCCAGAGGAAAATCAAATTTTGCGATGTAAGCAGAGTTGGATGTGCTCCTATTGTGTGACTTTCCTTTAAAAAAATTGTTTGAGAGGTGTTGTTTCCAGTAGAGATCTTAAGAAAGTATTACACAGCTCATGGGAATTTGGAAAAACTTTACTCATTCTTCCAATTCATCTCGCTAAAGACTCATTTTTCCTCCCAATTTTCCATGTCATTCATTGGTGTAAAATTTGGGCAGAAAAATAGGTCATTTTTCTCTAACCCAAGCCTTTATCTTGGGTTTGTGATTGAGCACACAGCTTCTTAGGAAGTTTTGAGAATTATGATGGTGTCAAGTCAGGCACTCAAGTGTCAAGGATTCAATTTAAGTGAACTGATCTCTGGGATTCCTTGAAACTTGTTATCTTTTAAGCTCCCTCCAGCCCCTGTGACCAGAAATGGACAGCGACTCCCAATAGCATCTTTCCTTCCTCCCAACCCCAACCTCACTGGTGCAAAGATCACACAGCTGATTCATTCATTATCAGGTATTTATTGAGCTCACACTGTATCCTAAGCACCATTCTAGGTGCTAAGGATTTAGATATGAATAAATTACCACGCTTGCTATTATGGCTATTATCTTCCAGTGGGGGATTGATAAGGAGACAGGACATAAGATGCTAGCAAATGGGATGGTGGCACAGGGACAGGGCTGGGGCACATAAGTAATCCCCTATCTCCTCTGGGGGGACCAGTGCAGCTCATTGAAGACCATCAGAGGATGTGGTATCTAAGCTGAGGCCCAAGGGTGGGTAATTGTAAGCCAGATAAAGTGGATGTGGGATTTTAGGGCACATTTCAGCCAGAAATAATAGCATATATTATATAAGCCTGGGAATTAGCAAGAGCATGGCACAGACAGGAAATGGCAAAGAAGGCATGAAGTCTGGTACATAAAGTTGGGCGTAGCAAGAGTTGAGGGTGGGAAAACAAACAAAAGGCAAATCTTGACAGTTGCAGGTTGTCTAAGGAATTTGAACTAGAGCAGTGCTCAGAACATTGGTATATCTTTGTTGAAAGACTGAATGGATCAATAAATTGTATGCTGAGGGCAGTAATTATTTTAAAATTAGCATCTGACTTCTGTTAGGTGATCATATGATCTAGGTAAACAAACAATTCACCTGGTGCCTTGTGAGCTGTGACACAGCAAGACAATCTTTCCTGTGTGTTGGAATCACTGTAGCACAACAGAATGGGAATATGGGATCAGGGGGAGACAAGCAGAAGAGGATTCCTCCCAGGGAGCAGACCACAGAAGGCAGGTCTGTGCTCAGCCCAAAGAAATGCAGAGAATGATGAGTTATCAGTGAGGATAGGCAAAGGAATGGAAAAGTGTGTATTTATGCACCCGGAGAGAAGGAAATGACAATCCTGCCTTTGTCCCTCCTGACTCGAGCCTCTTTGAGAGTCAGTTTCCTCATATGGAAGATGGGTTTCATAACATCCCTGCACAGGGTTGCTGTGAATATATAATGTCTTTATATATAAAGCCCTTATATATAAAATTCTCAGCACAGTGCCCACACTTCTACTGGGATACTCAAAACAGATCACAGGAAATAAGAAGCTAGCATGTAAAATTTGGATATTTTCTAAGATACCATTAAGAATAACTGTATTAATTGAATGCTTATGCTGTGCTGTGCATTGTTCTGAGGGTTTAAATTGATAATTCATTTAATCCTTCCAAAGACCCTATGAAATAGGGAATTCTAGTATTCTCGTTTTACAAAGGAGAAAATGGAAGTTCTGTGGAAATAAATATGAGCTCACATGAGGATGTGTGGCCAGAAGTAGTAGAGTTGTGATTCCAACGCGGGCTGTCTGCTTCAGAGAATGGGACTAAAATGCTTTCCTATATTGTTTAAAATAATTGGTCATACAGTAAATAAAATATCACAATGTCACGTATAAAGTCTCCATCTGGCAAGCCTGATCTAACACGCATGTGGTCATAACCTGAACTCTTAGGGAAGCTGATTTTTGAAACAACTTTAAATCGTCTTATTTAGCCCCTTAATACTCAGATCAGAAATAATCTTATTCTGTGTACATTGTTAGACAATTACCAATCACCAAACTATGGTTTTGGCTGAGACTGTGATTTGATTTAGCTGTCTGGAACATTTAGTTGTCTGGAAATAAGTTGTGATATTGCATAAACTTTTATTTTTAAAATCTAGTTAAGTATTGCCTGCTACACACAAAGAAGCAGAGTTTTGTTTAACATGAAGAGACTTGACGATGTGCCTGGAGTCTGTCCATGAAATTGATTTCCTAACAAAGAAGAGTTTTGGGGCCCTGGAGTTTGAAAAGCAGGAAAGAATATTCAGGTATGATGTAGTCTTCATGACTGGACACATTGTACTCTCTGGTTGTACGTAACAGGAATAAATCAAACTTGCTTACATAATTAAGGGTAATTTATTTATGGTTATATTCAAAAGTTCAGAGGTAGGACAGGCTTTCTGTACGGCTCACACCAGTAGCTCAGTATTATTAACAAAAGCTTGTTTTGTCTTTTCTTCTTTGTTTTCTATCTTTTTGTTATCATCTTGCATATACGATGGACATAAGATAATGGTCAGATGCTCTAGGTCTGAATACTTATTCATAAGCAGTAATAGAAAAAAACTCATTAGCTGTCTTTGAAGAGTGAGAAAGCTTTATTCCCAGAGGCTTAATGCATGCTCCCTTGCATTTCATTGTCACAAACCGTGTCATGTGCCCATTTAAGAACCATCCCTGGGCCAGGTAGATGGGCTTCACCGATTAGCATATAGCAATCAGTGTGTATCTCTGCAGCTGGGGGCAAGTCAAGCCTATAAAAATGCATAGGTAAACATGGTATTACCCTTAAGAAAATGGAAATGAATGGTAAACATTAAACCAAGGTGTACACTGAAATCTCTTTCTAGAAGAAGAGTCTAAGTTCAAAAGTCCCAAGCATTGCCTGAAGCAATAGTGTGTGGTTCCAATCAACATTTATGTTAGGAATGTATTTGTTGGGTCAGATAATCTGGGGTCACTTAGCATGATTGGATGATCTGGCCCGTAAATACATAAAGGTCATTCTCAGATCTTAGAGGAATGTTAAAAGTGCTAATGTGTTATTTCCCAGATAGGGAAACTGATGCTCTAGGAGAGAAAGTGCCTTGCCTGAGTTCCGCAGCCTGGTAAACACAAACATGAAAACACCCTCTTGCTTGCCGTCTCTCTTAAGTACACAGAGGTAAACAACAGAGGTTTCAACTAGTCATGACAAGCACCAAACTATTCAAGAGATTACCCAAACAACTTAGCTAATGCTTCTGATTATTTTAAACACTAACTCACCAATGAGGCAAGACAAGAAAACGTTAGAGGTGCACACATACGCTCTAGGCATACGTGGGAGCAGTAGCATGTTTGCACTATTATTTGTTTACATGGCTTAGTATCCAAGGGATATGTTGTATCATCATTTATCAGAGACTGGGGCTTGAGTTTGGCTTAAATTTTCCATATCTGCTCACTACATTTCTTCCTTTAGGCTGCTTCTCCACAATGGTAAAATACCAGACGATGACTTCCATCTGGCCAGTCCCAAGTTACTTTTCATATAATTCATCATTTTAA
Source organism: Mirza zaza (assembly GCA_008750895.1). Classification (NCBI taxonomy): domain Eukaryota; kingdom Metazoa; phylum Chordata; class Mammalia; order Primates; family Cheirogaleidae; genus Mirza; species Mirza zaza. The sequence continues at coordinate 84,689 of VSMD01112519.1, forward strand.
GGAGCTACCTCCTGACAAATTGGGCCCAGCTTGTCAAGCCATGGCTTTTAGTGAGACATCATTCTAATGATCTTAACATCTTAGAAGAAAGAACTCCATAATTATCTTTTATGGAAAGACTGGGGACACACATTTTGAAATTATATGCCCAGAACTTTATGTGCAAAAGAATCAAGGTATCATATTATCCAGTGTCCCTGGCAAGTTTCTGGGACTAAATTTCAGGCTACAAGATGTTTGTTGTTCATTGCAAAGGTCAGGTTTGACCACATTTATTAAATTACAAACTTGCTTGCCTTTTATCATCAGAAGATGGTATGAATTAAGGCTTTCTTGTTCTGGTCACAGTACGGATTACAGCTGAAAAACATCTAAAGGCATTAGAGTGACCAAGATCATTGAACATAAAAACCATAACAAACGGTCCCTGCCCCTGGGGAGCCCCCGTGCTATTTGATAGAAAACCAAAACATACCATATGCTACAATTTAAGACAGACCAAATATCAATCCCTTCCTCAAAATAAATCAAGTTGTCAGTAAATAAGCCCTCCTGCCTCTGAGCTTTACCCCTTCCCCAGTTCCCACCACAAGGATCCTGATCTGCTCTTACCACTTTTACGATCAAACAGCCTCAACAGGTTTTCATTGCCTTAATGATAAAGTTCAAATACCTTAAAGGATACAGAAGGCCTCTGCTAACCTCATCTTGTGATGCCTTTTAAGCTCTCATTTTACTACCATACAAAAAAAAAAAAAATGACTCAAATTTTCTGTTACATGCTATACATCCTCACAAACCTAAGCTTTTGAAAATACTATGTTTTCAGCTTGGAATGTTTACCCTACTTGTCTAAATAATGAAATCACCCTTCAGGATAGAGCTGAAGTATCAAAACTTTCGGGAAGGGCAAATTTTATGGTATGTGAATTATATCTCAATAAAGATGTTATCAAAAACAACAATCACAACAACAAAACGTGGGGAACTTACTCTTTTCTGATAAACTCTCCTTTCTTAACTCATTTAGCCATAAATAGTTGGGTACCTGAAGGCAGATATTAACACATAACCCCATGTACACACATGATACTAGGGTAGGGACCGTGATTTACCCTCTTCAAACACCCCGTATACCTACCTATCTACTGTGTTTATGGGTTTACTTGTTTACTTCCCACAGAGACTTGGAATCTTTAATATGGTAGCCATTCATAGCATGTGGCCTTTGAGCCCTTGAAATATGGTTAATCCAAAGTGATATGTGTTGGAAATGTTAAAAATCACATACCAGATATCAAAGGCCTGGTATAAAAAATGTGGGATGTCTCATTAAAAATTTTGTAACGATTACATATTGCAATTGAAATATACACTTGGTTAAATAAAATATTATTTAAAGTTGATTTTATCTTTTCTCTTTATCTTTTTTAATGTCCTCTTGAAAATTTAAAATCATGTTTGTGGCTCATATTTTATTTCATTTGGATAGTGCTGGTCTAGACAGTGAGATCCTTAAAGGTAGGGACTGTCTTATACATCTCTGCATAGAGAGTCTGGCCTGTGTGTGGTAGGTGCTCAAGAACACTTCTCTGTATGAGAAAGTGATTATAATTAAGTCCAAAATGAACAGAGCAGATACTGAGAAGAATCAGACTACAAGGGAAGAGAATGAACACTATTTCCATGCAAGGCCAGGAAAGTCCAAACAAATGATGTAGAAGGCCTTGAAGCTGGAAACAGAGTTTAGGTCGCTGAAGAAGAGGTTGCTGTATGACTTCCCCAAGTCACTTCCTGTCTCTGCCTACAAGTTTCCCCTATGAAAATAAAAGGGAAGGACAAAGTGGGCTTTGATGCAACTCATAAAGATGATCTGATGGTGACTCCATCTGGAACATCGATTTCATACTGGATTTGGGGTTGCTAAGTAGCTCCCAGGGTTTGTAGAGGGTCCTGGAATGCCTGGAGTTTCTCTTAAGATTTTTAATATACATGTGGCTGGTTCAGCTGGTGAGAGACACAAATCAATCTAGACCTTCTCTACTTGAAACTTCCGTGTGCTTGGTCTTGATTCATGGAAGTCTCTCTAAGCTGCTCTTTGTAAACCTGAATAGGCTGTATGGCCATTTGACCCATAGCAGCCAGGGGCTGATGACCCAAAGGTGATGATTTCTGATTAAGTTAATCCTTTCAGACAGACAGCTTCTAAGATTTGGATTTGAAAACACAAAAGAAGATACAAAACTGAGAAACTCTGGGGCAGCTATTTGCAAGAGAAATCTCTTCCAATAATAAATATAAATTTATATAACATGTATTATGAAAACAGTGCCAACAATAACCGAAATACAATTCACTGTATTAGGCATTGTTTACATTATTTCATTCTAATGCCACAAAAATTAAAAGGAAAGTTTGGACTGCCGTTCTACATTTACAGATGAGGTAACTGGCTCAGGGGATGGAAGCAACTTGGCTAAAGTGGAGGAGGGATTAGAACCCAAGTCTGTTTTGCTTGGTTTTGCTACTATATGATGCTATCTTTAGGGTCTCAGGCATAAATTTAGCTCTTGTTGCCCTGCTGCTGACTTGATAAATTGATCCTTCATGTGGAAATAATCCACATGCAGAACTTCCAATTCATTCAAGAAAACAGAAGCTGAGAACCCTGAGTTTCCATCGAGTACCATTCTCAGTGTAGAATTGGAACTTTCAATATTGGGATCCTTGCTCTGGGACTCCAGTGTCCCCTCAAGATGCCAGCCCTTCCATGACCGTGTGAAGTCAGTCCCTGATTTCAAGAAGGAGAGTCTCTGCCCAGCCTCCAAGCTGCTAAATCAGCTTCTTTTCTACTTGGGCTCTTGGAATTTTTTTTCAACCCTTTATTTTTCATTCTGATGGCCCTACACAGACTGACTTTGTGAATTGACACAGATAAAATGAAAACCTGGTTCTGAACCACATGTCCGAGTCTATAAACTGAATCCTTTCCTGGATGTGTGGAAAATATAATAATGCCTGTATGTGTTTTCCCTTCCTCTTGGACTGTGAATATAAAGGTTCTTCTTTTAAAATGGGCAGGAATGCCTATAAGATGTTCTTTTTTTTTCTTTTCCCTGACTCCACTTTTTTCCAGATTATAATTTATATCAGAAAAGATTTCCTATAGTTTAGAGCTAATTTTAGAAGTATGAGGGTAGCCAAAGGCAAAATGTGAAATACTCTGATATTTTTTTTTATCTTCCATTTTCTCAATTTCTATCCTTAGCTTCCAGTCTAGACCTCGCCCTCACTCTTGCTGCTTTCATTATCTCAGCACAATTTGTTGTACCTTGTTTAATTCTGTAGGGAAACATCTGATGTAGGAGCTGGTAGCTCTGGTATTTGTCATCGATAAGTCATTTCCTTCCAGAGATGGCAAATTAATTCTGACTGGAACTTTTTACGTTTTAAATCAGAGGAACTGCAATTTCCAGGTTGAAAGCATCAGACATATGTGAATTGTATTCTTGGTAAGGGGAGGGAGACTGACACTGCCGTGTTATGTTATGGGCACAGAAATGCATAGGAGACCCTTACTGCATATTTCTTTGAGAAACTTGACTCCTAGCATCGCAGAGATCCCAGACCAGTGCTATAGATACTATGCAACGTCAACCACACAGCACCCGTGACAAAGAACCATCAGGCCTGTATTTGAATACCTCCAGTGTTGGAGAACTCTTTCCTTTGGAAAACTTGCTGGTATTGTCTTCTGCTTCTTATCATCGAGCACATTGTAGAGCTTGTTGAGTGCTAGGAGGATCTCATATAACTCGGAGAAAATGCAGAGCTGTGTATCTGCCCTCCAGACAGATTATCTTCCAGGCTGTGGGCAAAATGTCTGAATCATTCAAAGGCAATATGGGATTCACAAACATTTTTATGCGCCTGGTAGGATGAGAGAGGTGTTTGGAGATATGATTCAAATACAATTATTATATATGTGAAAACAGCAAAGTCTGCTGGTTGTGGACATGGTCTCAGGATTCAAAGTACCTGGGTACCAAGCCCAACTCCACTACTTGTTATCTGCATAAAGTTGGCCAGCTGACTTCACTTCTATAAGCCTTGGCGTCCACATCTGTAAAATGAGACTAACAGCATCGTTTGCTTCATAAGGGTGTTGAGAAGTTTAAACCATTTAATACATGCAAAATATTGAGAACACTTGCATGGCACATAGTAAACACTCAGTAAACTCACTGGGTGTCCTTACTGAGTGTCTTGGCTCAGCCACACATTGAGGAATAATAAATCGTAAATCTTTAAGTGTCAAATCATCATATATGAATTGAGTGAGCACTTGCGTGTTAAATCCTTACATTTACAAGGTTCTTAGTGTCTAGTGAAGACCTTTACCTTCATGGTCTCATTTGTTTCTTTCCAAAATCCTGTTGTCTGGGCATATCTTAATGTCACCCATATTACAGATGGGAAACCTGAAGCTTGGAGAAGTGAGGTATTTTTTCCAAGGTCTCAGCTTAAGTGTCACATTTTCAGGGATAGATATCTTCAGAGACAGATATCTTCTCAAATCACTCTAACATACAGCAGCCACCTAGTCCCTCTTTATATTTACTCTAAGATAATATAATCATCTTTATATTATTTGCTTTTGTCTGATATTCTTCTTATATTTCTGATTGTGTTTATTTTCTGCCTCCTCCCAGCTAGAACATAAGCTCTCTGAGGACAGGAACCCTTCCTGTCTGGCCACAAAATCAACCTCCAGCCCCTGAAATGTTTAGGGCCTTTGGTAATCATTTACTGAAGAAATAAATGAAGAACCCCAGAAGGCAGATCCGAATAGAACAACTATTCTGTAAGAGCAACTGCAGGAGCTGCCTTTGCATTCCTGTGCTATCCCCAATTTCATGACCTTGGGCAATTGACTCCCTGTCCCTAAGAAGTGAAATGGGAATAGGAACCTCTACTTCCTTATACCTATGACGAGGAAGCATACAATTTATAAACCACTTAGCATAGTGCCTGCACATAATGAGGGCACAATAACACCGGCTCTTACTCATCAGGGGAGGCAAGCCTTGTGAGGTTTGGTTCTGAGTCCTCCCTGCTATGTTCTGTGCTCATATAGGAAATTATGAATAACAATTTTGATGGGAACAGGAAAGTTTAATAAAACCATCATCTCTCTGTTCCACTTGGTTGCTTCAAATTTGACAATTATTTTTTAATGGAGAACTGAACCAAATATTTTCATTATTTTCTTTCCAGAAAATGAATGCTCCTTCTTAAACTAAGTCTCTCGATTCTGCTTTATATGTAACCATTTTATTTCTTCCCACAAGCCCAAGGAATGTATAAAAAGAAATCCTAAAATGTTAAATTTAGTGGAAATGAAAGGAAGGATTAGAGATTGTGCAGTGTAATTCTCTGCTATGCCGGGAAACCAAGACCCAGAGAGGGGAAGAGACGTACCTCACATGACACAGTGCACAAGGTAGACCTTGAACTCAGGTCTCTTTAACACGCTTTCTGCCACATTTCACCAAGACTCATAAAGAAATAACAAATTCCCAAACATTTATGCCTCTACTTTATCAACTTTCCATTCTCCATAGCCAACTTCCAAATGAAGAATTATGGTTATTACAGGAATATATCATTACTCTCCCGTTTCAAATTGTCATCCAGAAACTCCCATTTTTAATATGTTTATGAAAAAGATTAGGAGACCCTTTGCTCTAATTGGTCATTTTTCCACCGAAAAAGGGTTGCATCAGTATTGCATTAGCTCAGCCTGAAGCAGGCAGGCACATTGGTATATGTATGTCTTAATGTGCCAGGACCGATGAGAAAAGAAAGCTGTTATTTACTTTTTGTTCTGACTTCATTTAGAGATGACTCTTCAAGAGGGGACTTCATTTACTAAACACACTGCTCAGTAGCATCAATAACTAGTTTTAGATTCTTTTTAAGAGGACTTCATATGACATTCGATCCTTGAGTCCCCAATAAAACAACACAGCTGTTCCCTTGCAGCTCGTCTCTCAGCAGGAGCTGCAAAATCATATTTAATCAACTCTGCTTTAAAAGCCATCCAATTTCCTTCAGGGCCCTGGCAAGCTTCCCTGGCTAGGATGGCCCCTGCTGACATGTCAGCGGCAACAGCTTTTCCAGGCTCCAGCGGAGGGACCTGCCATTTTTGAGCACTTGCTCATGTGCCAGTCCCTCTACTGGGCACTTCACATTCAAGATTTTATTTGACCCAGATGGTAGTCCCATGAGGCAGGGATTAATCTCTGATTCAAAGACAAGGAAACTGAGACTTAGAAGTGTAAAAGCATTTTTCTTGAAGTCAAAGAGGAACAAGTGAAAAGAATTGGGGTTCAGCCAAATACTCTCTAATTCTAAAATCTGAGCATTTTTTTTTAACTTTTTAAGTGTGGCTTTCTACATCAATGAATACCAAAGAATTATTATAGGCATGAGTGTGAGTCAGTTTGATCAGCACATCAAAGCTGGCAACAAAGGATCCCCACTCATTTCTGTAAGTCCCAAATCCTCTTAAGATTTGTGGCTTTGTCTTACCATGATGGAATTTTCTATTAGAATATGAATACTCTTGATGTCATCTTTTATTCAACAATCTGATAATTATCCAATTCATTCTCCAAAGTGAGGTGGAGAGATACAGAGTTGAAATGGGTATAAATCTTGCCTTCAAGAAACCCAAAGTCTAGGAATGGAGATACAAGAGCGACGTAAAATACTTTAATGAAAGGTAAGAAGTAGCAAGTATTATGAATGGGTCAAAGTATTATGGAAGTCTGAAAAAGAAAAAATCTATTCCAGCAAAGGCATAAGATTAGGTTTTATGGAAAAGTATACTAGTCGGAATGATTAGTACTAACTGCTGTGACATGTAGCACCAAAATATAAGTGGCTTAACACAACAAGAATTTTTTCTTCACCCTCTGTTGGACTTAAGACAGTGCTCCCATTTAAGTTGTGACTCAAGGTATAGGCTTCTTGTAGCATGTGACTCTAGCCTGTGAGAGTCCTGTGTTTCTAGCTATGTGATCAGAGATGAGAGATCAAGTGAAGAGTCGGGTGGAAGGTGGAAGAGCCACAGGCACGGCAGTAGTTTTTTTTCATTTCATTCACATCCCAGTGGATAGACTCAACCACATGGCCCTGACATAACTGCAAAGGAGGCTGGGAAATGTCTTCTTCCCATTACCCAGGAAGGGAAAGACATTCATTAAACACATAGCATTGTTTCTGCCATAAGAGATTCTGACACAGGTTATGCAGAATGATTTTAACTTGACAAGTTGAGGGATAAGCAGGATGAATATAGCGTAGATGATATTCAAGGAACATTTTGAGTCAAAGGATGCTGGTTTGGAAAGATAGTTGATACCAGCTATGAAAAGACCTTGAGTGACAAGTGTTTTCCAAAATGAGATAGTGAATACAATGTTAAGATTGACTTGAGTAGTCAAACAGGTTTTAGAAAAGCTAGGTTATCAAATTGTGATTGTTTGGGTTCCTACAGGAGTTCTCAAGATTTTTGGAGGAAGGCATGATATGTCAATTATAATAAACCTTTTTGATCACAACATCTCTTTTTGGCAGAATATATTATAAGACTAACATTTTTCTCAAAGAGAAAAATGAACATATAGAAAGAATAGGAATGCCACTGAGGGAAAAGCTGAAGGGAGGCGGGTCACTGGGTGTGACCAGATGTCCATGACCAGATGGGTATGGTTGAAGGTCTCACCAGCGGGAGAGTGGAGCAATTATTATTAATGCATGTGTGCCTGGTGAGCCACTTAGTTATGAAAACGAAAGCAGAGGCTCTTTGTGGTAACAGTTTAATAATTGTGTACTGAGTCCCCACAGACTTTCATTGATATCATGGCTCTATGACTTACAAAGTGTGTATTCATCTATATATTGGACTAATAAAATCTACCTCATATTGGCATAAAGATGAACTGAGGTATTTGTATAATGTCCAGCATGAAATAAATTTCTGTAATATGACAGTAATATATTGAATTTTCTATATATGTATTTGTTTCTACAAATAAGGATGAATTTCTTCAAAAGCAAAAACCATGTCTAATTCATTATTGAATCCCCAAATCCTAATACAAGATTTGACCCATTTTGTTCTCTTAATATGACTGCTTAATTCTCCAAAGGATGGCTGAGAAGAGGAAAAAGATACCAAAGGCATCTCTGTATGCTTGTTGTTTAGAATTTACATTTTCTTAAAAAAAAAAAGAGGAAGCTGTCACTTTGAATATGAAAAGCCAGGGTAGCAATTCATAAGCCATGGTTAATGATCAAGCTCACAGCATTTCAGCTGCTGAGTCTGGTAGAGGCATGTTCTCTGTGGCTGCATGGCTCGGGGGACTGTTTGGAATACAGTCAGCTGTCACCTTCTATTTCTGAGATAAGACATGACCTACTCATAGCTGACACATTTGTCCACAGACTCTTTGTTCAAAGAGAAAGGTAGACCAAGGTTGTGCTAGCAATAGTTGCAATGCCTAAGGATAGAATTATAAGAAATCTGAAAAATTTCTTGTAAGTACTCTGAGCATGTGAGCATGTGTCATCACAATGAATAGAGGCTCCATGCTCCAGGGTCAACTTTAATGCACAACAGGAAGTTAGAAGTTGTTTTTCTCATCCTCCTCAATATGTATCCCCCCTCACTGCATAGCCTCTTCTCTACACCCCTGCATAGCCTCTTCTCCACACCCCTCTCATCTTGGTCTGGTGGTGATGCTAACTTTGGTCCACCCAAGAGGCCCCTTTGTCCACCCTCATGCTTATCTTTTTTCCTCTCAACACTCATTTTTCCTATTGTTGAACACATTCAGCCAGTGGCTGTGAATTTGGAGAGATAAGCATTTTATAGCTATGATGACCATACTTCTTAGTTTGCCCAGGATAGTCACAGCTTTTGCCTAATGTTCAGGTGTAATTATTAAGACTATCCTTTTTTGTTCTCAAATTTGTCCCAATTTGGAAAATATGTGGCCTTACTAATCATAGTGGAATTTTATCCTTTTCTAAGGATCACAAAGGACAAGAAACTATTAAGCCTTTCCAACAGAGCAACCCTAGAGTTAAAGTTTCATTTGATATTAGAACTGTGAGGAGTTTGGTCATCAACTAGAATAAACTTCTGGGGCCTGGGAGGGGAAGAGGTTGTCACAGTCCACCCTGTGAGTTGGCAGCTCACTCTGCTGCCAGTCCCAACTGGAGTTTTCCTCCCTACCAAGTTCTGATGTCACATTCTTACACCCAGGATAGGAAAAATGATAGTGATAAAACATCCAATCTTGGTTTCTGATAAACCTGAGATCAAACTTTGACTATGTCAATTAATTTATGACAGTTACATCATAATTTCAAACTCTTTAAAGAAATACTAATATACGACTCATCCAGATTATTGTAAAATTTAAGTACATAATGTTAAAAAAATCACATGCTGTAAAAACGGTAATATACTTTATTGATACTCAATAATTAAAAGCCTCTGCTAGTATTATTAATAAAATAAAATTTAATTTTCATATTACCACAGTTACCACAGGATCTGAAACCTAGTTGATAGTATGCATTGATAGCTTTGAACAGTTGAAATAATCATAAGCTAACCCTTCATTTTGGAGCTTGATAAACATATACAGAAAAAATTGTTCTTCAAAATATTTTTACCTTTATTAGTACAGGAAGGACCCTGGATGGAGAACAGAAATACAAGGAGAAATATGAAAGCAGCCCAGGCATGAATGGTAAGCCATTTCTCTGACCTGAGATCTGCTTTTCAACAATAAATAAATGAATGTGCTGTGGGCCCATTGCAGAACAAACAGGGTGTGATGATGCAGGAAGTCTTGGAGAAGATAGCATCATTGTCAGCTGTGAGCGATCACAGAAGTAGAACAGCTACCACTGAAAGTAAAAAGGCATTCAAGTCCAGTTGTTTACAATGACAAGTAAAGGTGAAACAAAGTGAGCAGAACCTTCTGCTATTTTAAAAACTAGTTGCGCATGCTGAGCAAAGTCTTGACAGAGGTGTGGTGTGTTGGTCTCTGGGGCATCCTATGTAGTGTTGCAACAGGGAAGTGGCCCCCCACTTACAAGCTGGGTTAAGATCTGAGACTTTAATGGATACATTCAACTCATGACCACCCAACCCAAGGCAAAGCTTTTCAGTCCTTGGTTGGTTCTGTCTCTGAGATTTTTTTTCCCCCTATAAATGTATACTTGAGATTCAGCCACACAAGGGCACACCATGGAATTTGCCCCTAAGTGCTAAGATATCACCTCAAATTTGGGCTTAACCTGTTTTGGGGATTCATATTTGCCTAGGGAGTTGGAATTTATAATTACTTGGAAGGTAACAAAGAACCATTGAAGAGATAAATACATGCTGATTATGGTGTGTAGAACATCTGTGTTAAAATCACTTGGAAAGCGTCTTTAAAATGCTGCCTTCTGGGCTTTATCCTTGACTTACTGAATCGAACTATTTGCTATTTGAGAAAGGGATCTGAAGATGGATAGCTCGCAGGGTTTTCTTGTCCTCATGATAGTTTGGAAACTACTAGGTTAGTGGCTCTATGAATAGTTCAGTGTAATGAAGGAAAATAACCTTCACTGAGACCCAACAATGGTGGATACTACTATCTTCATCTGGCCATTGAGAAAACTGCGGGTCAGAGGAGTGACATTAAGTGCAAGATGCAAAAAGACACAGCTACAAAAGAGGAAGATGACTGGTCTTTGCCGCCTTCCAACTGAAGGTGGCAGTAAGATGCTTGCTCAGATTCCCATCTCCCTGAGACATCGGGGGCATTTCCATGGCCTGAGGAACACAGACGATTAGGTCAAAAAAGCTACTTTTGATTACTTGATGGCAATTTGTATTAAAAAAACAGGAAAAAAACGATAACCAAGCACAAAATAATCCTACCATCTTGAATGAGTCCTGGTAGCCACTGCCGTCTCTGAAGACATCTAGAAAGCCGGGGGTATTTTCCAGGGGCAACAGTAACTATTGCCTTAAGTTTATACTTTTATTCATGTTAATGGAATTGGAAAAAGCTTAGATTTTCGGGAAAGAGTAACTCACAAGTTACCGAGCAGATGGCAATTTCCTCTCTGCCTGTTGCCTAAAAACACACGTTGAGTGCGTCACAAGCAAAGCTCAGGCTGGGTTATAGCTCTCTTACTCAGCCCTGAAGCATTTGCTTCTGTATTTATCATGCAACTGAGAGTATAAATATAGATCCTAGACATTTTTAGTGAGGTGTTTTTAGGAGCCTGTAGGGGCACCAAGATCAGTTTAGAATCTGGATAAAGGACATTCGTTTTTGGAACAGGTATGATTCATAGGAATGGACACTTTGATCCTTTCCTTTTAAAACATGATTTTCATCTGCCCAGTTTGTTTCTCACATTGCCCAGAAAGCAATCATTCATTCGCTCCTTTTCTTACGTGATCAGCAGAGAGGAGAGCATGCTGATTTAGAGCAGAGATGCTCATACCTTCATGTGCACACAAATCACCCGAGGACCTTGTTAAAATGCAGACCATGATCGAGCAGGGCTGAAAGTCTGCATCTCTAACCAGCTCCCAGGTGATATCATGGCTGCTGAGCTGTGCACGACACCGCCGACCAGGTCATAGAGCATGATCAGTTGCCTAAGTTCAGGTCCAAGTTTTAATGCCCTTGCTATGAGACCACAGGGACATGACTGAACTTCTCAGTCTCACATTTCCTCATTTTAAACATTTGTATATAATGCAGATTCTGAAAGTACTGAACATATGAGACTGTTTTAAATATAGATTATAATCCTCACAAAGTGGCAAAATAATTTCTTGTAACATCATATTGCATTAGTAAGTGTTTGCTGCCCCCCTTATAACCAGGCATTTATTGTATGGCTACCATATGCTAGGCCTCTAGAAAAATAAATAGAAGATGTAATTCTTGTTTTCTTAGATCCAATAGCCTGGAAGTGAGGTTGGTAAAATAGATAGGTGATATATAGGTACAAAAATCTCCCATGAGTTAGCAGATGGACTAGTGTATACTGCGATGGCAGCAATACTGGTCATGGATTCAGGAAGCCGGTTTCCCAATCCCATTGGCATAGGGATTTTGTGCAAGCTCCTTTCCTTCTCTGGTTGTTGTTATGATTGTAACAGAGGAATTATACCCAGTCATAGAGTTTCATCTCCCAGGTCATGACTTATTAGCTTCATGACCTTTGTCAAGTTTCTTAAACTCCAAGGCCATATTTTCCTCATTTATAAAGTTGAGATAATAAGATGACAGTTGTGAGGATTACATTATTTGCAGAAAGCATTTAGAACATGATGTTGCTTCCTTCAGTGCTCAATAAGTACCCTCATTATCTCATAATCATCATCATCCTTTGCTGGCTCTTTTTTCTTACTCTTTCTTACTAACTCTGTGACTTCAGTCAACTCCTATTAGCCACTGCTTAGGGTTTTCTGAAACTGCTCAACTATGGACTGACTGTACCTATTTTTAAATGTTCTTTTGAGTAGTTCCTGCAACATATCAAATCTTTAAACCAAAGGTCAACAGACTTCTTTCTGTAAAGGACCAGTCAGTAAACATTTCAGGCTTTGCCATAGACAATATGTAAACAAAGGCGTGTGGCTGTGTTCCAATAAAATGTTATTTACAGAAAAAGAAGGTGGGCAGGACTTGGCCCATAGGATGTGGTTTGCTCACTCTTGCTTTAAACTAAAGAAACTGTAAATGTACTGTGATTTATGAGGAAGTAAATTTCACCCAACACAAACTTGTGGTCCATCAAATATAGCATGATATTGTAGGAAAGTTAGTGGCTCTGGATTCTTCTCCATTAGTCCTGCCTTTGCCTAGAGAACCCCATAGCCTCAGAACCACAGTCTTACCCTGAAGAAGGGCTTCTGAGATCAAACCTCTCCTTTTTGACAGCTAAGTTAAACTGAGGTCCAGATAGGGGGATTGATTGATTCAAAGTCAACAGCTCCAGGGATAGAGCCATCAGAATCTGGATCTCCTGACTCCAAATCGGGGACTACATATTTTCTCTCTTGAACTGGAAATGAGCAAAAAAGAAAAACCTCTATTTCCACTAGGGTTTTAAAACAGAAATGTATTTTTTAAATCATCCTGCTAATGGATATGCCATAATCAGACATGAAAACACTGCTATGTCTGCTTAATGGGAATACCAGTCCCTTGTCCTTGTCACTTGGATCCTATATTAAAAGTCTCCTTTCATTTCTAGTAAAACAGAAAAACACCCTCCCCTTCCACTCAATCTACTCAGATTCCAAAATCATTTCTCTGGCAGTAAATCATTAGTGAATGAGAGAGCTATTCACATCTCTCCACATCCTAGCCCCAAAGAAGAAATGGGAGCAGAAAGCCCTGGAATGGGCACAAGCTTCCTCCTGCTAGGATCTCAATGGAAATATTTCTCTCCTTTTAGTGTGCTATTTGTATGTATTTCCATGGAGTTCCTTTTCTGATTTCTATGTCCTGACCTTGCTTAACTCTGTCAAGATAATAATAATAGTTATGATTTTTTGAGCATATACTATTTAATGGCATTCTTCCAAATACCTTAGCCATGTGTGGGGACATCGTGAGCCCCATCTAACAGATGAAGAAACTAGACACAAAGAAGATAAGTCAGTCGTGCAAAACGAGGATCATGACTCCAACACAGATGACTTAACCATGCTCAGATTATTCCTCTAAATAACAGATAGGTACAAAGTTCCAACATATAATTAATGACGTAGACCTGTATGATTCCATTTATATAAAATGTCCAGAGAAGGTAATTTTATAGGAATACAAAGCAGATTAGTTATTGCCTGAGGCTGGGGTGGGAATGCGCGTGATTGCAATGGCCATGAGGGATATTTTTGGGGAGATGCGAATGTTTTAAAGTTGGATTATAATAATGGTTGCACAACTCCATAAATCTACTAAAAATCATTGATTTTTGTGCCCTTGAGATGAGTGAATTTTATGGTATGTAAATTAAGTCTCAATAAAGCTGTTAAAAAATTAATCATGCAGAGCAGAAATTCCAAGGGCTTTTCTTCATCCTCATAGCTGGTCCTCTCACGGGGGCATCTTCATTTCTCTTTACAACCGCAATCAGATTTGAGCACAGGAAGGCCTCTTCTCGCCCGGGTTTGTTAGCTCCCAATTATTCTTTGATGATAGAATATGGACAGATGAGTGCTAACTTCCTCCTCAATGCTAATTTATTGCCTAAGCAATAATCCTGGAATTTGAATGGGTGCAATAGAGGAAGAAGGCACTTCTTTGCTCTAATAGCAATGAAAGGAGACTTTTATTACAAGTAACATCGGACAGGAGCAGGGGACTGTTTGTCCCACTAAGCTAACACACCATCTTTTAACATATCTTAGAAATGGCTCCCTATTGCAATAAGTTTATTTATGTATTTGTTTATCAATTTGGCATACATTCATCACATCGCTGTTAGGGGCCGGTAACTTTTCTCAACTCCTTGGGAATGAAACAGTGGGCGACATAGTCATTACCCTGTCCTCCTAGAGCTCATAGCCTAGCAGGCAACCTTGCCCTCTTCTTTCCATCTTTGTCAACAATCCCACCTGTTCTCCCAGGCTCTAATTCTATTTGGAGACGCTGTGATTAATTCCTCTCCTTGTTCCCCAGCGGACCCATCACGGCATTTTGCATGTAGCAGACACTCAATAAGCCTCTGTTTCATGAATTTGTCGATTTATTCATGATCCTGATATTGTAGATAACTTTCAGGCAGCAGATAGTGTTCTGGGCACTGGGAGTCTTCGTGACTGAGACTGGGGAGATCCCAGCCCTCCATGATCTTACCTAGAGGAGACAGTCAGTGAACAGATGGACAGAAAGACACAGCTAATGCAGATAATGAACACTGTTGAGGAGAAAGTAAGCACAGGGTAGCTTACTGGGGATGGCAGCAAGGATCTGCAACAGCAAGGATAGTCACAGAAGGCCTCTCGGAGGACATATAATGGCGCTTGATCTTAGACACGAAAGATGAAAAAGAGCCAGCCTTATGAATAGTTAGGCACAAGAATAGTTTAGGTAGAAATAACAGTGAGTCAGAAAAACCAAGAAACAAGAAAGAATTTGGTGTTTTGCGGGAAAGAAGGGAAAACAGGCCAGTAAATGCGAGTGAGGAGGGAAGAGAGCAGAGGAATATGGAGGCAGAAAGGATCAGATCATTAAAGGCCTTGAAGGCCACCGTGAGGAGTGCAAATTTCATTCTGAGAGTAATGGATGAAGGATCTCAAAGAAGCAAAATGGCATAGATCTGATTTGTAGTTTTTAATAAGATCATTTTGAATTATCTGTTGCAAATGTACTGAGGGACTCAAATAGTAAGATCATGAACAAAATCCTTTGAGTATAAAGTCCCTTGGCTAGGCGTCTGGAGACCTGGGTCTGCATTGCAGTTATCTCAGTGTTATCAGGCATGTACATCAGAGTTTACTCTATGGTTTTCAAACCCAACTCACTGAGCTTTCTGGTACCAAATGTTCCTTGTTAATTTCATGCCTCCCCTTATACACATCTGAAATTATATACATCTGTTACAACCAAGAATCATCAGGAGGTCACCTGGAGTTCTGGGCATAGCCTGATGTTGTATCACATTTTGGGGGAGCTTCCTCCTTCCCTAGGGAATTAGATGCACTTCCTATCACCCCAGTTTAACTCTAACTGCAGCACTCATTACTGGCGTTTATTGGCCAAACTCTGCTGGCTTTGGCGCTCTGCACACTTCCTCTCATTAAAAGAAATCCATTTCAACCCCAGACTCCTCATTAGAGCAAGTATTTTATGTAGGCAGCATCCCATTCCACGTATCCCAAGATGATGAAAAGATAGAGAACAATGGGCTGGGAGCCGAGAGATCTGGTTCTGTTCTCCGTTTATAGCACACTGTCTGACCACTCCTTTGCTCTGTGCTCTGGTTTGTAGTATAAAGGGATTGAACTTGATCAATCCTAGCCAACCTTGCTTAATATTGTGTATTCCTCTTTGTAGTCTTTAGGGCTGTCAGACTTTACATTGCCTAAGCTTTGGCATCGGCAACAACTCATTGCAACAATTCTCAAATTTTGTTCCTCTGCCCACTTCATCCAACCAACCAGCCGGCAAATCATATGCTTGGCAGAAATCTTTAGAATGTCATTAGAATGTCTGCTATTTATCAGATACCTATGTTGAGTGTTGGGGATGCAACCAAGTGTATGATCCAGTCTCTGTTCTCAAGAGCATCAAAGTCTGCAGGAAGAGAGAGACAGACATACCTAACTACATGCACAATGTAGTGTAATGAGTGCTGTGGTGCAGAGAAGCTCAAGATGTGGAGAAGATACACAGAAGAGGCATCTATGCCACCCCATGGGAGCAACCCAGGGAAAGACTCCTGGATAAGGCAACTCCCAGGCCCTATCTTGAAAGCACAGAAGGAATGAGGCAAGTTAATGGGCAGGAAGAGCTGCTCCAAGAAGGGAGAGATCATGAAAATGAAGCAAAGGTGAGATGGTCTATAAGAAGTCCAGCATGGCTAGATGATAGTGGATGGCAGGGGCTAAGGCCAGAGATTTAGGCAAAGAACATGTTAAGCAGGGCCTTATACATCATGCTAAAGGCTTGGAATGAACAAATGAATGAATGAGTGAATGAACATTTGAGGGATGAAAGGAAGCCCCACTACATACTACTTAAGTGCTATAGCACTGTACACAGTGCATTAGGAATGCGTAGCATATTCCATGGCATCTGCAAATCATTATACCACTTCAGTAAAATGTGCAGTTTCTGGTCAACCAGGTTTTGGTCTAACTAAACACCATCACTACCACTTTCTAGTCATGTAAACTAGAGATATTTCTTAACCTCACAAGGGACCACTTTTCTTATTTGCATTAGGGTTGCTGAAGAGATTAAATGAGATTAGATATGTAGAGCTCTTAGTACAGTGTTTGCACTTAAAAAAGATTCAGTGAATGTTAACTACAATTACAGGTAAGTGCTACTCTATCCTCTCTGTGTCTCTCTCTGTCCTTCCCTTTCTCTTCCTTCCTCCTTCCCTATTTTCCTTCTTTCCTTTCTTCTTTCTTGCCTCCCTCCCTTCCACTAATAGACTCCTAGCATAGCAGACAAGGATGAGACTGAAATATCAAGCAGCCCAAATGCATGCATTTTCCTAAGGTATATAATAATGGCACATCAGCTATTTGGTTCAAATGGTGTCTAGATGTTGGTCTACTTATCCAGGACTGTTCACAAAAGAGTAATTCAAGCCTGTATCAGGGAAGGCAGATGTTAGACAGTCAAACCCAGGAGAACTGGTGGCTACAGGTCTAACCCAAATCTTTCCTTATGTTAATTCTTCCATCAAGACATGGGACAAAATTCTACCTGTTCACATGGATGATTCACCTGACTATATGGATGAGAAGAGGAATAGAGTAATTACATGTATGAGTTTCCCAGCTAGGTCTGGGCATTTTTCCTAACTCTGGCTTTTATTAATTGTAGGATATAGGCATGTTATTTAACTTTCTGGAACCTTCATTTCTTTGACTACAAAATGAAGATTATATAATCCACTCACAGCTACTTAGAGATAGTGCAAGAAAAATGCAAAGACAAGTGTTTGACACAGAGTAAGTTTCAAACTATGATAGATATTGTTTTTATTAGTGTTTGACACAGAGTAAGTTTTTAATATATGATAGATATTATTCTTATTATTAGTTTTATTAGTGTTACTAGGATATATATCAGAGTTATTATTAATAGTAGTAAGAACTTATTGTTAATGTTAAATTATTCCTGTTTTATATTAAGTATTCTTGTTAGTGTTCTTGTCATTTGTGTTTATATTATTAAGTAATACAGAAGATAAAAATATCCATAACCAGAGTCTCTACATAGGATATTGTTCCCATGGTGATGACCAACAGCTGGGCAAGCTAGAGAATCTTTTGAAAAAATGTGTTGAGACAGTTTCGTCTTTTCCAGAATGCTTAGGAAATCAGACTTGAATTTCCTGTCACCCCAGAGGTCAGCTGAGATGGCCTTATTAGGGCCTGGGAGCTAGAAATGGGACCAGCAAGTGTGTTGGCTTGGGGCAGGGGCAGCTGTGGGTGGGTGGTGCCAATCCTGGTCACTCAGATCTACAGCACCTGCCCAAGTCAGGAAGCACAGTTCTTCACGAAGAACACGGGAGCTACGTTTTATTGTGAGGAGAGAACACTGGGCTCATAAAGGAGGGGTGAACAGCAGGGCTTGGCTCTCTGGATCCTAAAGAACTCACAGGAAGACAAACATGGTAACTTGTGAGACATCATGGCAAATTATCTCGAAAAGAAAGACAGGCTCAGCTTAACTTGTCTTTCCATGCGGTTGCATTTTATTGGCGCTTGCTGGGTGACAAATCATCCATTTTTAGCTTTTATGTAACTTTAGTTTTGATCTTAGGAGTTAAGAATGACTAATCCCAAGAGGTTGTGACCCTGGAGCAAAGCATGCTGGGAAAGCACATTTCTGGGTGCGTGTTCCCTCTGTGCCTAGAGACATGGATTCAAATAAAAGGCAAGGCTACTGTCGCATCGGGGGCCATTGCTTTGGAAAGTTTAACAGGGCTTTTGAATACGTCTTTGTTTGCCATTCTTATTCAAGGTTATCCAAAGACGAAACTGCTTCAAGAGAGGAGAAAGTAGTAAATTTAATTGGAGCTTTCAAGCAATGTTCAGTCCAAAAACAGAGAAGCTCAAGATCAAATAAGTATTTAAAATTAGTGGCCAAAAAGAAAAATAGTTAGTATCTACCACGTCACTTCCTGGGTCTTGCTGACTCAGAAGAGCAAGTGCAAAGGATGAGAAGTTCTGTTCTTGCTCAATTCCATTCATGGTCAATCTGCTGGGGAAGAAAGCTAATCACCCCTCATCTTGTTCTGACTATTTTTGTTGCCTGGAGTTATGTCCATAAGAGGTCAACTCTTTATGGCTAAAAAGAAGGGAGTGTGTTGGATATATAATTGTGAACTTTTAGATGCATGGGTTGTGATGGGCTAGTCAGAGGTTAACCATGTCTGTGGGGCCAGTCTGTTCCTCTCAGCAGTCATGGGAGGGAAGCATGGTTATTAGCATCTCCACTTTATAGCTGGGGAAACAGATTTTCAAGGGTTTTAATGACTTGTCCAAGATCATACAATCAGCTAGTGGCAGAGCCAGAATGTGAACTAGAACCTCCAAAATTCTGGTCTATACCATAATTATTTGAGCAGCCAAAGATCTTTCTTAATTTTTCAGAAATTAGAAAAATGTTTACTGGCCAACCTCTGTTTCTGGCCTTATTTCTCTTGACCTCTGGACTGAGATGTCCCCAGTCTCTCCTCTTTCTGAGCAATATGTCATTGCCAGCTGGTAACTTCTCTGTAGGCTTTAGTAAGATCATATCTATGAGAGTTTACAAATCAGGGTGTACCAGGCATCACTTGCCATCATTTGCATCCCTATAATCCAAGGACATTGGGGCATAGACAAAGCTTAACCCCACCGTGTTATTTTAGGAAAGGGGAAACTGAGATTCAGAGAGGAAAAAGGAGTTGCTCAAGGTCACACAACTGCTGTCATGTGGTAGGTCTATCCGTCTCCTCCAAGCACTGATGAAATAGCTTATGAAGTTCACAGAGTAGAGATAAGAGACAGAAGAAAAAACAAAGGACTCAGGATTAGATGGCAATCTCTATTCCTAGCTTTGCAGCCTCGGAAAAGCCTGTTAAACTCTTTGATTCTCACGTTGCTCCTATGTTAAATGGCAATGATAATAGAGCCCACCTCCCATGATGTATGAGCATCAAATGATTCTATGTATGTGCGTCTCCAAGCGCAGCACCTGGCCCTCAACAGGAACGCAATGCACAGGAGCTGGGGTGAAGTCTTACAAGGTCAGCAGCACAGAGACAGGGAGTGGGTTCGAGAGGTAGGGACAGCATGGGATGGGGCCAAGGCAGTGACCTCTGTCTTTCAGTTCCCACACAGCAGTTCAGTTTGGGAAAACAGAGGGGTGAAGATAACAGGAAAAGGGGGCACGTCCTTGAGTAAACTGCTTATTGTTGCCCAGATGTCTCTGTGGTAACAAGGAAAACCCCTGCAATCAGTTTGTCCGCAGCTCAAGATGTGACTCCCCAGGGCTCTCAGTGGCCGGTTCAGGGGTTCCAAGGAGAAGCCAGGAATGAGGCAATCACAGATGAGGACATTTATTGCTTTGGGAGTCTTCGTTTTAGGATGTTCTCAGAGCTTTGGATCAGCTAGAAGAGATCTTCAGACCAGACTATGGTGGTGGAGGGCAGCTTCCCTTCCACCTTGACCATGTTTATCTTAACGTTTGTTATGCGGCAAGATGCCAGCTTTCCTGTTCAATCAGCTGTTTAGATCTGTGAAGTTTATAACTAGCTCTGGGAACCCCTTTCTCAGACTTTCCTTTAGACTTCAGAAACTCTCCTTAATAAGAGAATACTGCAAGAAAAAGACTTCTTATTAATGGGGTTGAAAAAATTGAGCAGACCATAGATAAAAAAAAAAAAAAATCATAGTAAAAGTGGGAATTGGGGGATGGTCTGTATGCTCAGGAAACTTTTCTAATTTCAAGTTCATAATGAAAGTAGATGATCACACAGACAGGATGTGGTTTAGATTGGCTCCAACATGAGGATGATAAGTTTTCACATCAAAAAGCAAGTGATACTAATAGAACTATTAATACGTAGAGAAAATAACCTTGTTTTTAAAGAATAAACTGTTTTCAAGAATTTTTATGCCTCCATTCAGTTTAAAGTAGCTACAAACAATCCTTATCTGTTGTTACAAACAATCCTTATTTGTTCATGGCAGGTAGCCATATACTTCTGACCAACATCCTTTCCTGTGTCCGCCTGTGAAGGGTTGACTTTCAAGTTCCAGGGAGGAGTTTGAGCAGGTTTGGTCTTTTTTAGTGTACACAGACTCACAGAGAACTGATAAAACACATGCAAGCTTTAGTTTCCAATGTCACCTCCTGGTGCCCACCTGAAACCCAAGAGTGAAGAAAAGGAGAGAATTCTTAGCCAAAATAAGGCATTATGAATTATCATTTGTTATTTTTTATCATTCTAGACAAGGTTTGAGCCGACAGTTCAAACTGATTACATAGGTAGTAGAGGGTAGGTAGAGATGTCAGATTGCCTATGAATTCTTTGTTTTCAGACCAGAGGGGCAACAGCTCTTTCAACAGGAGGTCTCAGAAGGTGCAAACACAGCAGTGCAATCCTGGTGTGTCTCTGGTTGCCTTGGCTGTCCCAGAGAGAGAGCTCATCCCTCCTCATGGGGCCTCTCTGTGGAACCAACTAGGTGCATTCTGACTCTTAACAGGAGTAGGCAGGCAAGCCATGGACAGACTGCAGGCCCTCAGGGGATTGTCCCTGGGACCACTATCAATCTTTAATTAGATATCAGACCAGAGGAATACATGTTCTTTGTGTAAGAAGCAGAGTAAGCAAACAATATCCCTAGATAAATAACACTGATTAGTGCTTCTGTTGTTAAAATTATTTATTTTCATATAAGATCTTTTTCTGTGTTTATAGTGAATTCAAGAGGTAGATATAATAGCTATGGTGAAATTCTCACTTTACAGAAGGACAAATGGAGTATTGCAAATGCAAAGGAAATCTACCAGGATACAGTGCTATTGGTTGCAAAGTTCGAGATCTGAATCTACTTCGAAATATAGACAATGTCTCAGGGCTTTAGCACTGGGTCCATTAATTCCTGGTTCAGTCACTTTGTTTCTGACTCATTCATTCACTCATTCAGCAAATATTAATGGCGCATCTGCCATGTGATAAGCATTATTCTAGCCACTTGGGTTATGTCACAGAATAAAACAGACGGAAATATCTGCCCCTGCAGCCAGAGATACAATAAAACATGTTTAAGATCTCCCCCAACTGCCCCACCACCTGTGAAACATGGCTTCCTACCCAGGGTGTTTATTGTCTGGTGGGGGCAGTGGTTATAGACAACAGATCATAATCATAATACCAGTTTAAAAACTATTTAATAGATTTACAAAAAGAGAGAGCAGGGTAAAGGTGAGCAGAGATTTCAGTAGAGATCCTTCTCTTAGGTAGGAGGACAATTAAAATGTTAAATAGGATGATTATGGTAGACCTCACTGAAAAGGTGAATTCGAGCTTGAAGGAGGTTCAGGACGGTCAGCTGGGTAAGAGTTTACCAGGCAGAGGACAAAGCAAGAGAAGAAACTCTAGGAGTCTGGTGTGGCTGGAGATTGTGAGTGAGGGGAGAAGTAGCAGAAATTGAGGTTAGCAAAATAACAGGGCCAAATCACTGGGGCCATGCAGGTCATTGTGACGTCTTTGGCCTTTACTCTGCAAGAACCACAGAGCTGCTGCTGAAATTTGAGCACAGAAATGGCATAATCTAATTATGTCTTTTCAACTAATCCATTGGCTGCTGGGTTGAGATTAGCCTGGAAAGTGTCAAGGGTAGAAACAAGGAATCCAAAGAAGGTGTATGATAGGGACAATACAGTATGTTCATGAGAACGTTCAAGTTTATCCTGGATACCCAAGAAGACTCTTCCCGTGCTCTTTTTGCAAAGGGGTGAGCACAGTGTGACTGAGCTTTGCCCAGAAGTGATGTCACACTTCCAGGCCTGGCCCTGAAACCTGACCTGTGCTCTTCCAAACTCTGCTCCACTCTGAAGCAGCTGTGGGAGACCCGGTGCAGAGGACAGACACACTGTCAGATGGAAAGAGCCAGCGTTCTCCAGGACAGTGTGGAGCACGGCCTCTTCCTCCCATGCCAACCACACTAGACTGGGACTCGAGTGGATTTGGAAACCACAAAAAGGAACAGCGAAGAACACTTCTTACATCCCCAGTCCCGCTCCCTTTCTTTCAGTCTTGTTACCAGTGATTGTTGAGATTCACTTCCTGTTTTGATTCTCCAAAGCAAGAAGAGCAGTGTACAGGTTGAATAAACCTCTTCTCCCCATCCCCCCAACAGCTGCTTAAAATCACATTTATGTGCTGTCACACTCCTCAACATCACAGCGTGCCTCAGTGACCTAAGACCCTTAACGATGGAGAACCTCTAAGTCACCACTGTGCTGGATGTGGAAAAGAAGACCACACTAGAACAACAACGATAATTAAAATTAAAACAAATTTTCTTTTTCCTTTCTTCCTAAAAATATATTAAATTTTTGGCAAGTTTTCCTTAAACATTTCAACATGTTTACTCTTTATTGGAATTCTTTTCTGGGCATCTCATCATTTACTGCACCAATCCCTGAAAATCATTTAAACTCCCACCACTACCAAAGATATATATTCTTTTATCTTCCATCAATTTTGTGATGTTTAATCAAATATCTGTTTTTAGGAAATTCTCAAAGGCAGAAGCCTAACTGGCCTACTGGTAGACAGGAGGTGACTATTTTCCAAAGAAACGAGCATAATTCTTCCCAGACAGTCTCTTGGACATAGGAACGTGGAAAAGGGATTAATATGCTTACTACGTGCCAAATGCTGCACTGAGAACATTATTTAGAATATTTTGTTAATCTCTTCAGCATTAGTCTCAGCCGGTTGGTGATTGAGGTGGAGAGAGCCAGTACTAGTATTGACTCCCTATGACAAGCAGGTAAATAGGCTCAAAGAGGTGACATGATTGTCACTGTGCAGCACTACCAGGAACAGCATCTCTGGATGTGTGGGACACATCACAGCAGAGGCTACGACTTCCTTGTCTTGGAAGCGCCAGAAGTGGAGGAACACTGCAAAGCCAGTCCAGACCAGTCAGGGCAAGCACAACAGGGTAGCAGGTTAGGAGACCAATTTTGGATTAAGCCAGAACTGTGGATCCTGGTTTTTGTCACTTTCTAGATGTGATCATTGACAGTTTTGCTTAACTTGTCTTACTCTATGTGTCCTTAAATATCAATAATGGCTATGAAATATTTAGCACAATACTCTTGGGTTTTTGTAAGCACTCAAATTGTAACTGCTATGGTTATCCTTGTGCCACTAAAAGATATCCTGGTTCAGAAAGAAACATCCCCAGAGCACTGTTTGGTCCATTTACAGGTCTGTAAAATGCCCTATTTACCTTCACCCTCAGCATCTGCTGCATGTTCTCAATAGGCAGCGACCATGAGTCCTTCTGATTGAAGGTCACAACAGAGCTAAGTCAGGAGGGTGCTTCAGGGTTTCAGGCAAGAAAGGAGGGTTGATTCCTAAAGGTGGGAGGGGCCCACCCTGGCTATCTCCTGTTTTTACTGCTTTCTTTTCTCAAAAGTAGGGGCCTTCTGGGTAGAAGGGAGGAACATCCTTGTCCACAAACAAGGTGGTGCCCTCTTTCACCATAAGCAGGGGATGGTAGGACAAGCGCTTGAGAACCAGGGGAAAAGGGTAGAAGATTAGAGAGCAGCAGGGAATCTAACACTAGTCAGTTATCTACTCTAGGTAGTCCAATGAGTTTGCTGTCAGAGGCAATGCAAAGACAACAGCAAAAACACTATTTTTCATCTTCATCTCTGTAAGCTCCTTATGGTATAACTGTCAGAAAGCATTTGCCCAAAGATTTTATTTATTGCTACCTTTTGCAAAGAATGGAGTGGTTTCCATGGGATCTGCTAGGTAGGTTGGTGGGAGGAGAAGGAAGATTAAGAAATTATAGATATGTGCTTTGTGTCATGTACTAATGTGTATCTTACATTATTTCATTAAAATACAAAGCATAGCTATCTTAGTCTGTTTTTGTTGCTAATAACAAAATACCTGAGACTAGGTAATTTATAAAGAAAATAAGCTTATTCCTCACAGTTCTGGAGGCTGGGAAGTGCAAGAGCTGGCACCAATGTCTGGTGGGAGCCTTCTCGCCATGTTATCCTATGGTAGAAGGCAAGAGTGTGTGAAAAGAGAAAGCAAGAGGGGTTGGGCTTGCTTTATAAAGCCCACTCTGGGGATAAATAACCAATGCCCAGGATAACAGCATTAATCCATTCATAAGGGTTAAGCTCCCATGACCTAACCACTTCTTAAATTTCCCATCTCTCAATACTGATGATGGCGCTTAAATTTCATCATGAGTTTCAGAGGGGACAAACATTCAAATCATAGTGGAAGCCATCCCCCTTTTAGAGATAAAGAAAATCCACTTAGTAAAGTTACATAGCTAGAAAATATCAAAGCTGAGAATCTACCCAGGCTTTTCTTCTCTAGTTCCTTAACTACCCTCACCTCTCTATTACATCTCCAGTTTTAAAACAAAAGCTGTGGCATGCGATCCTGCCCCGTTGAGGGGACTGTGGAGGGCTTACAGTTAGAAGCCCTGGGAGAGGCCCACATCCAGGGGAGCTGGTGTCCAGCCTCAGACTGCAGAAGGAAAGTGCACATCTGTTAGTCTTTAGCATGCATCATTGAAATTCTTGCAGGGAGTCTGCATGGAGCTGATGTTCTTCCCTTGTGCGTGACCTTAGGCCAGCCAGTGGCCAGCAAGAGAGACACACACCGAGGTTCCCAGGGAGGCTCTGAACAACTGTAGACTTTCCCAGAACTGCTTCTCCTGCCCAGCCTAGTGTGGAAGGAATGAGGTGAGTGGTAGGGCCAGGGAGGCAGCCTTAGACAGATAGCTTCTTTGTGTCTCTATTACCCTTGAGCTTTTACTGGTGCACCCTGCAGTAAGGGAGGTCTGTACAGTGGTAGGCAGGACTCCGCTGCAATGGAGAGAAGGATTTTATGGTATCTTTTTGTAAGACCCAAGGCTGCCTAGGGGCTTGGGAATATACTTTGCTTAATAATAGTTTTTTAAGATATGTCATCATTTCATCCTATGAAATGCCTCATCCTGTGAAACAGATATGATCATCTTCATCTTACTGAGGAAAAGAGACAAACCTAGGATTCAGAGATGCTTGCCTGTGAGTTCCTTGCAGATCTCAGACTAGAATCCAAGTCTTCTAATCTCCTGTGCCAGTGCCCTTTCCAATATGATATGTTAGGCATGGCAATAAGTGAGATCCAGAAACTCGTTCTTCAAAGCTTGGCACATGAGCTTTGACCTATTGGAGAGTTGCTTTTAGTCTCATATTTTAAAGGATTTGACATGATTCTAAGTTTATGAGCCTCCTTTCTGTGTGTTCTAAGATGTGGGAAAATATGCCAACCTTCCTTATCTCAAATGTAGTATCAAAAATGGTTATATGTGTTGATGCTTTGGGAGTCATGGAAATGCATTTATATATAGGCAGAGTGGTTCAGTAATTAACCAAATCTTCAGAGGTCAGAAGTTAACAGTGTTGACCATTCACAATTTAGCCATAAACTCAGACATTTAAGATGGCTCTTGAAAATTGAAATATATGTTTCAAAAAGTTACAGCCCCTAAACAATGGTGCTTTATTGCCTAGAACAAGCTGCAGCTCATGGATCATCACAAGGCGTTGCACAAAGGATGAATATTTGTAGAATGAATGAATATTTGTAGATTGAATTTAATGAATGAAGCCACAAATCCTCTGGGTCTCCTGCTGATTCTCATGAAATCTTATTAAACTCACTTTATTTGCAAGCTTGGTTATTTGCTTTTTTTTTTTATTTTCATCTCACAGCAGATTAAATATAAGTGACTTGGAAAATGAAGAAGAGTTGTCAGAAACAGTGAACATGTCAATAGAAGACTTGACAGCTTGAGAATAGAGGAGGGAAAAAAAAAGCTTACCTTCCCTGCAATGTAACATTGAGTTGCTGAACTAAGAAAAATCTAAGTCGGTTTAGAATTCTCTGTTTAACTCATCAGAGACATACACAGACTATTCTAGAGAGGCTTTCACCTACAAAGATTACTTTAAAATGTGTTGACTCTTTAGGAGGGGGTTAATTTATCGGTTATCATCTACTAGAAAGGTCTCTTTCTATGAGCATGTATGGAAGAGTTTCCTCTGAGCAATTAACTGGGCTCCCTTACAGGGTATGTGCACAACTTGGAGCTATGGAAAACTGTGCTCAGGAAGAGCTGGAAGCCCTAGGCATACCTGTGTGTGTTGTTTCTCTTGCATACTTTCCACCCATAGTTCTTTTCTATTCTATATAGTCTGATGAATTTGCAGTCAGAGGCAATGCAAAACAAAAACAAAAACGCAACATAAAAAGCATGCTTTTTTTTTTCTATCATTATCTCTGTAAGTTCCATTATGGTACAGCTTTGAGAAAGCATTTGCCCTAAAGATTTCCTTTATCATTAGCTCTTACAGCAAATGATGTGGTATTACATTATTTTTCCTTTTGTGGCAAACAAAATACAAAGACAAATTAGCAAGCAAAAATTAAAATAAAGGAAAAGGCATTGATTTATATATGTAGATATGCTCACATATACAGATAGATAAATGGATAATAGATATGGGTATATGTATAGGTATATGGATATAGATTTAGAGTAATGGTCGTTAGCAATGAATGATGAGCAAATTGTCTACAGAATGCAAAAGATAGAAAGAGGCCCTATTTCTATGCTGACTTTGCCCTGAATTATAAGTCACTGACAATTTATATTGTACTATTTATTAATTAATTAATGCAATTTACCCTGTATTAGTTAGTCACTGTCCATCTGCAAAGCCCTGACATAAATTCAACATGTGGCCTAGTCTTCCTTAGGAATGAATTAATGAATAAATGACAGTCAAGTGGATTTCAGGGGTGCCATGCTATGTTTACTGAGCCAAGCCATGAAGATTTCTTAGAGATTTAATCACAGGAAATAATGTTTAATAAAGTCCACGATGGATGTAATGATGGATTAATAACGTTAAGAGCGGAAATAATGATGGCAACACAGATAAGGCTCTCCTTTTATTGGATATCTGGTATCTGTCTGAAAGAACTATGAATACTTTATCTGCACTTTCACAATAAATCCTCATAAGCGCACACTGAGACAGAAGTTATTAGCTGCCCATGATTGGTCAGGAAACTGAGGATCAAGGAGGTTAGCTCGAAACCCCGATTCACACAGCTAGTAAATGACAGAACTGGGATCCCACCCTAGGTCTACCTGTCCTCAAAATTCATCCCCTCATCCCCTCCTCTGTCTTCTCCCTTTCTGGTCTTCTCCTCTTCTTCTCCTTCTTCCATTTGTAGACTATTTAGTCCCATAGATGTCTTTCTGATGGATTATTCCTGATATCCTTTTCAGGTACAAAATTATTCAAAGTATCAACATAAGTTTTTGCACACCTGCTTTTTACAAGGCCCTATAGCATAAAAATGTGCAGTTTAAAAAAGGATGGAGGAATATAGCACATACATTACTCAGTGTTTATGATAAATCAGGCATCATTTATTTTACCATGTCACTTCTTTTAACTTTCTCAACTACAGCATATATTTTATCCTCATTTTACAAGTGAAGGGACGGAGGCCAAGAAAGTTTAAGCAAAACTTGTTTAGAATCATGTATTCAGCAGAAACTCTGATTTGGCTAAATATTAACCAATTCAAGCAGGGTCTCTAGCTGGGCCAAGATATATAGAAAGGAGTGGTGCTCTGAACCTTCAGAACAATAGAGCATGGACAGCCTCTGCACTCAGCCACACACACTGGCTCAAATGGAGCATTTTCAAGACATTCTTATAAGGCATGCTGGAGGTTAAAGTCTGCAGGAGCATTTGATGACAGTTATCAAATATATAAAGAAGTATATCTGCTGATTGGATAGTTACATTCCTATTAGATAAATAATAGAAGAGATGCCAAAAAAATGCAGGTCTACAGTGATCCTTTGTGTGTGTATTTTTAAAAGTAATAGTAAAAAAAAGTAGCATAAATTAAAAATGTAAAACTGGCAGTGCCATACAATGGAATAAAATGCAGGTGTTAAAATAATTACTTACATCCATATTGACTGACATAAAAAGATATCTGATATATAGTCCAGGTAAAAAGTATTTCAAAACCTATATATTAGATGATGAATAAATCTATATCTCTGGAATGGACACACACACACATGTGCCCTAGAAAAAAAAGTATATAAACCCACAACTTTATTTGTGATTAGTTTTTGATAGTGTGATAAAAGATAATATTTATTTCCTTCTTCAAATTTTCATGAATTTTCTGAATTCTATTTTGCAATAACAGCGACTAATAGTTATTGAGTGTTTACAGCATGAAAAATGACTTATTTACACTTCTTTCATCATCACAATAATCCCCATTTTAATATAATGCAATTTGAAGTTCGGAGAGGCTGGTAATTTGCCCAAGGGAGTGGCAGTGCTGAGACTGAAGTAGATTTTCTGCTTCTACGAACCTATGCCCTCATATTTTACACTACAAGAAATGCATGAAAATGTTGACATTAAAAGTACAATTAAATAATGATAATATGAAAACAATTTAAAATTTTTACTTTCTAGAATTTGCAAAATATGTACATTCCATTCATACATACCATATGAAATTGGGTTTCAACTCTTTCATTTTTTTAAGGCCCAGTCATTCTTTATTTTGGGGTACCTCCATTTCTTTATTTCTGACAGTATGCCTTTTAAAAGATTAAAGTAGATATTGTCTAGTGTTTCCTCAACTCCTGAGAAAGATTGCTTCACAAATTATTTAGCATTCAAGATGTCATGGGACTTTTTAAGAGGTAGAGCATGTGGTTTTAGTGGTTGTAGGGTTGTTTATTTTTGTAGTGGAATTTCTGGATTGCCAAGTGTCAAAACTCAAGAGGTTTAATTGCAATTTAACCTCTAAGCCACAGCCTTCAAATATATTTGGCACTTTATAAAACACAGTACTGCTCCTCTGAGACCCCACAGCCATGCGAACTGCCCTGCTGTGGTACTTATCACGGCTATGGATGCAGTTTGGTTTTTTGACTAGTTGTCTCCTTAGACTGAAATCTGGGTCTGCCTTGCTAAATGCTTATCCTCAGAACTTAAACACTCAGATTTCTTGTAAGTCTGCTGGTTCATAGGGTCAGGAAGCCTCAAACTGCTAATATTGGATGCAGGTGCTGCCTCTCTCCCAAACCCCATAAAGGTAGTTTAAACATGTGGGTGGTTTCTGCACTCTGAAGAGAAAGATGAAATCTATCTCTTGGGCGAGTTGTTTAGGTGGCACCTTTGTTGCCTTAGAGATGTAGGAAAGCTATCACTTCCTGTTTTAAGGGAAGTTTAGAAGCAAAGTAATAATAGAGAAAGTTATCCTCAGTCTAGAACATAAGGATCTCAAATGAATGATGCTCATTATAAGCAGAATATATCTCTCAGGGAGGATGATGATGTCAATTGATTTTAACTTTTTCATTCTTCTGATGGGGTTAAGAAACTGCAGGCTGAGGACTTAGATTCTTGGAGAAGTGACTTGAGAAAAGTGACTCTTTTCTATGGCGTCTGGAATAAAGGGAGGAGACCCCCTCCTAGGAGGAACAGTGACCACAGGGATGCCCTGCTGTGCACTCAAGGAGAGAGATACTTTGTGTCCAGCTCTAGGTTTTCTTTCTCTGCATTTCATTCCCTTTTAGCATGCTCAAGCCTTAGTAAGGTTTGATAAAGTCCAGTGCTTTGCCTCAGCCAACAGAGGAGAAGCAGGGGGCATTGACCTGGAATGAAATATGAGGAGCCTGACCAAGATAGATTTGTGAAATCTGTAATCACTTCCTAGGCATTCTCAGGCAAGTCTTCCCGTATGCTCACTATCAGGTCTCAGATCAGGTTATTTGGATACAAAAGGGAAACTGCCCCAAGAAGAATAGAGAGCTTGGGAATATGTGGTTTACATTTGGTTTAGGAAATTTAAGTTTCCTATAGAATGAGGAACAGAGGGATAATAACTGTCAAATGTCCCATAATCACAATTAACTGAATTAGTTATTACTCCCACATTATTATAGCTTTACAACAATAATTTGATTTCCTATTTGCAAATATACAATAGGGGATAAATATTTTATAGAGCTAAAATGTCTTTGAGGAAACATAGGTTTTCTATATCCCTGATCTTATGGCAATTCCATTAAAGCACAATGGAGCCACAACCTGGTAAATTCAAAACCGTGATCAGAGAACTGTCCTTATGAACCAAGCCTGGTCCTTGCCTCTCCAGCATAACCGAACAATTTCCACGCATTTTTAAAAACAAATTGCAAACAGACATCTCAAGGAAACATTTCAACACATCACCAACTTGGAACAATGGCTGGAAATGTCAGCTAGGAGAAAGTTTTAGATACATGTGATGGAGTGGACCAGTTCTGGGCATATGTCTCTTAGACTGATGGGGGTAAATCCAAGACCTGGAGAAACAGGGGCAAAGAAACAAGCCCACTCAGAGTCTTTCCTCCATAAAAATATGTGATCACTGCAGTGTATTCCTTATCCCCTCAAAGATGGTTGTCTAAAGTAACGCCAAGGATCCGAATAGGAAAAGGAGATGATTGATGGACTCTGATAGGATATCCAGAGCGGAAGCAGAGCCCTCTGAGTACCGGCTCTGCCCCTCGTCACCTTCCCCTGCCACCCCCTCTTCTTGATTGATGCAACACCAGTGGCCAACAGAGAGTCCCCACCAGGGAAAGCCATTTCCTCTCTCCCGTCAGAGAGCATCACCGTCTCTGGGGTGCCCAGCTCTCACGTGGACGCCCCGTCAGTGTGTGATATGAGATGGTGTCTCTAATGTCCTGAACGACTAAGGGAGATCGCAGATCAAAGGCTTTGAAAGGGGAGGCAAGGCCAAGAGCAAGGGGAGTTCTCTCCAGGAAGAAAATGTAATCACTTCTCAAGACCTACTCTGACCCGAGCCAGTTAATATCATTTGCATCTTGCATGATTTCTGTTAACGGGGCTCACTCAACATTTTCTTGTTTTAATTCTTCTAAATGAAAGAAGTCATATGATGATTCATATGACTGCTTATTATAGAGTACAGACCCAGTAAAAGTAGCTTTTAATGTGTATAATGATTAATCTACTCAGTTTTCAACCACGACTGAAAGATATGTATGAAAGTTACAATTTTATAAAAAAGCGACTCAAATTTTTGCAGTTTTTCTATATACTTATAAAGATAGAAATGTTCACTTTTCATTTCTACCAGTCTCACTGGACAGAGAATAAAACTGAAGATTAGAGTAGCCAAGGGCTTGAAATGGAGCAAAAGTGGAGGTGCTCCAGCTTGGGTGAGAGGGAGGTGGTGTTTTGTCATGAAAAAAGGACTGGGAACAAGTAGCAGACAGTTTTGGCCACTGTGCTCCATTTGGAGTTCAGTGGCTGGAAAAATATGCCCTTTGCTCCAGAGACATCAGAGACCTCTGAGAAACAGAAAATTATGGTAGAGGAGTGCAATATGGTAAATGCTTCAAGGGGAGAAGAAAGGCGGGATCCCACAAAGACTACCCTTCCACCAGGGGAAATATGATATGCCAAGCGAGGGTTCTAGGGGGACTGTGAAAACAGAAAGAGTTTTGTATTCACTGTGTGTAGTTATTTAAGTGTGGCTGGGACACAGTGTGTGTGGATGTAGGTGTGTCGTGGTGAGGCGGCTGTTGATCAATAAAGCTCAACAAAGAGTCAAGGCTGAGATTCTAGGGGACCTTGTGCTCTGAGCAATTTGACCTTCATTCGAGGGCAGTAGAGAGCCATCAGTGAGAGGATAAGATTTATTTATTTGTACATTTCACTCATCCCATGTTGGTCATGCATCTAGTACTTTTTACTTAACGAATGTTTATGGAACCCATACATGTACTGGAGACAAAGCAGAAAACTAGAACAAATATAAAAACAAACAAAAAATATCCTTCTTTGAAGGAGCAGGTGGCAATTTTAGATACACTGGGCAGGAAAAACCCCACTGAGAAGCTGGCGTTTGGGCAAAGAAATGAAGGGGGTGAGGGGTCAGCCACGTGGGTCTAGCGGGGAAGAACATTCTAAGCCAGTGCGAAGGTCTGGAGGTGAGAGAATGTCTGGTGTGTTTGAGGAACATCAAGGAGGCCCATGGGGCTGCAGAGGAGGGGGAGTCAGAGAGATTGTGGGCCTTGTGGTTCATGGCGTGGGCCGTGGCTTTTACCCTGAGTCAGAAGGGGGGCCACTGGCTTGTTCTGAGCAGAGACTTGATGTGCTCAGACTTCCAGTGCAGAAGCATTCCCGGGAGTTGGGGGAGCTAGGGCAGAAGCCAGGAAACAACTTAGGAGGTTTGCACAGTGACCCAGGGAGCACAAGTGGTGGTGACTAGGATTGCAGTGGGAGCAGTGGGCATGGCCAGTGGCTAGGGAGACAGGACAAGATTCCCGATCAATGGGAAGTGGTGTACGGCAACAACCAGGGAGTCCCGAATGGCTTCGTGTTTTGGGCCTAGGTGCCGATAGGATGTGATTGCTGTTGGCTGAGTCCCAAGGGGAAGACTGTGGGGATAAAGTTGGGAAAAAGTCCTGGGGGAAGATGAGGAATTTGGTTTTTGATGTGTTCAGTTTGAAATATTGATTGGATATCGAGGTTTAAATAATTGACAGATATTAAAGTCAAAGTCCAGGGGAGAGTTGCAGTTTGGACAGGTAAATTTGGGGATTTTTAGTCTCTAGAAGGTATTTAGAAATAGAGGAATGAATGAAAACACTGAAAGATTAAGCATCACATATTATTGGGCACTAGGCAGTCAGCAGGGAGAAAAATAAACCAAATGTTTGTCCTTGAAGACCTCACAGTCAGGTAAAATAAATAAATTGAACAGTGCTGCAAAAAATAATGAGTAAAACAGCATAAGACTGATTTCTGGATGAAGTTGGAACAGTGAGGTGGTTCATCAGGCTGGTTTTGCAATTCTCAGGGGCTATCTTGTCTTGAGTTTGGTTGTGGGATGCAGAAAAGATTTGGGAGACACTAAGAAGGTTTATTCGGCAAAACTGAGTACTTGTGTAAGTCCACCAAAGTACCTCGCCGAAAAGGCACAGTTTTGGAACTTGAGAAAGGCAATGGGATGAGATCGCAACTCACAGAACTGACCTCAGGTGTAATCCCAGCTCTGTTGCTTAACCCTTTTTGTAACCCCAGGTAGAATTTTATCTTTTCTATTTTTAAGTTTTCTTATCTGTGAATGTGGTAGATAATACTTCACGATGTTCCTATGAGGATTAAACAAGAAATTATACAGTAACTCCAAGCAGGGTCAGTGAGGAGCACTTAACAGATGTAGGAGGGAAAATTAATTTGTTTTTTCCCTCTACCCATCTTGAGTTCATTGGCTGGGCCCCCGCAAATTAGGCTGACAAAAGACAGATTAACATGAGAAAAATAAACAAATTATCAACACATGCATTGCAACATGCACAGAAGTACTCAGCGATGAGTTACTCAATGAGGAGGTTAGATCGTGGGCTTATATTTCGTTTTAGCAAAGAGCAATACATTTATAGAGAAATGACAAGACAATGGAAAAGGACTTTTAGTTCTGGGGTTGGAATCAAGGCTCCTCTTACTATAGCCCAACCAGGTACATCGCCGGCTGCTCGAGAGGAAGCCGATACACAGAGACAGGAGGTTTCACAATGGAGAAAGAGTTCAATATCACAGGTGCCATGCGAGTAGATGGGAGGAATTTCTCAAATCTGTCTCCCCGAGAATTTGGGAGAAAGG
The DNA here is from genome assembly GCA_008750895.1 of Mirza zaza. NCBI lineage: Eukaryota > Metazoa > Chordata > Mammalia > Primates > Cheirogaleidae > Mirza > Mirza zaza. Next base: position 119,530 of record VSMD01112519.1, read on the forward strand.
GTTTTTAAAGATAGCTTGGCAGGCATAGGGCTAGGCAATTGGGACTGCTGACTGGCTAGGCATGAACTCATAGGATCAGGAAGCAGAAATTGTCTTCTTATGCTGAGGCACTGCCCTGGTGGCAGGACCAGTTGAGTTGGTTCCTTGGGCTGCTGGTCTGGTTCACCCGAATGTAGAATCTGGAATATTTCTCAAAGACCAGCCTTAGGTTTCACAAGGGTGATGTCATCCATGGGAGCAATGAAGAAAGCTAAGAGTCTTCATGACCATCAGCTATGGGACTCCTGAGTAGTAAGCAATTATAGGAAAGCAAGCTAGGGAACAATGGCTGGTGTGTGTGTGTGTGTCTGTGTGTGTGTGTGTATTATATATATATATATATATATGTATAATTAACTATCTGTATACCTTTGTAGAGTTCAGGCCCCTACCATTGTTCCCACCCTATGGCCTTTTATCAATTTTATAAAGGGTGGTTTCACTTTTGTGCTATCTCAAGCCCAGTTATCTATTGACTATTCCACCATCCATGTCCTTCTGATACTGAATTAATGCTCAGAGGACTGGCAACCTCAGTTTTGCTCAGCAAAAGGTACAGTAGGGAACCTAATGTTTTACCTCCTTATTACTCATGTAACCTTATGCTATAAATAAGGTTTGAGTGAGACTGATTCCAGCCCTTGGTAAATGAGAGCATTCCATCACCATATCTACAGTCAAAGATGCAGCATGCGTCAAGGGGGGTTATACCTGGAAATTTTGCTGTTCAATTTTATTTGCACATATTTCAATGTCCCTGGACATCAGGCTTCTTATTTATTTATTTATTTTATCTAGTAGCCATGCTGGGTTTCCTGACCCAGAGACTGTGGCAACCTGCAAACTCCTTAAAGGCATGTGCTTGAGGAAAGCCAGGTATATGTCCCCACCCCTCTTGCCACTCCCCCACCTGCCAATAGACACACTCCCTCTTGTTAGTCTCCTTCCACAGTTATCCATCAAAAGCATATTGCACTGAAAAACAAGACATGCATTTCAGTTCCACCCAGACTTTTAAGCACTAGAGATGGAACTATAGAAGTTAACTACAGGTTAAATAAAGAGATTCCTAAGGCCATAAGTGCAGCATGACAAATTAGCAGGCTCAGGGCCCTAGGACATGAGGGAGCTCCCCAACCCTGCGGAAACACCAGCTCACTGGTGGGAATAATTTATTTGATGCAAATGAAAAGCAAAACATTTACAAAACAGCTAAACCAGAAGCTTAGGAGGAGAGCTTCTGGGACTTGGAAAAAAAGATTTTATCCTTTGTAGGAATTAGAGGATTGGAAATCTGTCAGGACATGAGACATGCATCCATCTGGTGTGTGTTGCTGGAACACTGGGTCACTTAGTAAGGCCTTGACCAGTGTGTGGCTTTTGTTTATGGACCTTGCTCTTCTGCCTCTGGAAAGCCTTACCTCGAATGTCAGAAGGACATATCAAAATTGTTAATCACATCTTCAAAATAAAGCTCTGATTCACTCCTCTCTATCTTAAATGCCTTCGCTCGAGTCCACTGTCAGTTGCGTAGACAACTGACTGTAGCAATTAGTGAATAGATTTCCTGCTTCTTATTTTTTTTACAATAATCTTATCATTTTAGCATAAATTTAAGTTTACTGAACAGTTCCAAAAGTAATACAGACAGTTTCAGTAGATCCCTCACCCAGTTTCTCCATTTAATGCTAACACGTCACGGTCACCACACACATTTGTCACAACTAAGAAATAAATATTGGTGCGGTACTATTAACTGCACCCTTTGTTCAGATTTGCCAAATCTTTATCCTGAAGTCTTTTTTCTGTTCCAGGATCCAATCCAGGATACCAAATTTTATACAGGCATCTTATCACCTTAGTATCCTCTGGTCTGTGTCAGTGTCTGTCTTTTCTTACTTTTCATCCCTGACAGTTCTGCAGAGTACCTGAACATAGGTGCTTTGTAGAATGTCCCTCAATTCTTGTTTCTCTGATGTTTGCTTCATGATTTGTCTGAGGTTATGGATTTAGGGGAAGAGTCCCACAGGGATGCAGTGACCTCCTTACCACGTCGTATCAGAAGGAACTTATCAGAATAGCCTGTTGTTGGTGACATCAACCTGGATCATTTACCTAAGGAAATTTTTGGCAGTTTTTTTTTCTTGTGAAGTTATTACTTTTCCCTTTTCCATTCTCTACTTCTTGGATGGACGTGCATCACTAAATGCAGACCATACTCAAGGTGGTGGTGTGGTGAACATGATGGGAAGAATTGCCTGTTTCTATTTTTTATCTAATACAAATTCATCACACACATGGAGTGAACAAACAACAAAAAATTGGATCAGATAGTCACTTATCTACCCTCTTTCAGTGGCTTCCCCCTATCCATGAGAGAAATCTAAAATCTTACTCATTCTGTGGTCATGTCATTCGCCTGGCACGTACAACACCTTTCCCCTCTCCCCCCACGCACACATAACTTCTCACCTCTCTAACGCCTACTTACTTTCAGGTCTCAACTCCAGCCTTACTTCCTCAGAGAGGCCATTGTGGATTTTCCTGAAATTGAAATTAGTTCCCCATATTGTCACTTTTTATAGATGTAGCATTTCTTATAGAGAGAATTGCAAATTATTAGAATTTACGAATTTGCAATTCTGTATTGATTTCATCAATGTCTGCCTCCTCCATGAATCTATAAGAACTGTGTGGTCAGGGCTTGTGTTTAATTATTTATTCATTTTTTATCAGTTATACAGCTCACAGCAGAAGCAGGAATTTATAGGTAGGCAATGGAAACTATAGATGATTAAACAGAAACAAGTTATTAAAAACATAGTGCGTCACACTTCACAGGATTGTTGGGAGTAAGGGTTGCTGGGGAATCATGTTCAGGATGGACATGCAGAAAAATGTGCTCCAAACCACGCTGAGGACCTGGGATGATGAGGACACCTCTGTCCCTGCTGCTGTGCTAGTGCGTACCCTATGGACAAAACCACTGGACTTGACCTTAAAAATACTACCACACCATGAGCCGGATGCCCCTGAGACCACACTTGCAACAAAAGGGATTGCAGGAGTCTCTTCCTTCCGTGGCTGCTCAGTCAGAGTTTAGTCTGGGTGAATCTCACTGATAGACACGCATGCGCATGGCCCGGCTGGAGAGGGGCCTGGGGAATTGAACTCTTTCCATTCTACTTTTGCGAGACATGATTCAGAATGTCTAGAAACCCCTGGAAACACGATGTGGAATTCGAAAGGTGTTGGGTAGCCAGAAAATATGAAAAATGTCCCATTGGCTAGTATGTGGTGGATTCTCAGTAAATATTTATCAAAGGAGGGGAGGGTTATAGAGTTGCCAGGCTTAGCAAATAAAAATACAGAATGGCCAGTTCAATTTGAATTTTAGAGAAAAAAAGCAATTAGTTTTATAATATAAATATGTCTTGTGCCGTATTTGGGGCATACGTATACTAAAAACTATTTTGTTTTTTATCTGAAATCAAATTTTACTGGTGATTCTATATTTAATCTGGCAACCCTAGGAAGGGAGGGAGTAAGAGAGGGAGGGAGAGAGGGAGGGAGGAGGGAAGAAAGGAAGGAAGGAAGGAAAAAAGGAAGGAAGGAAGGAAGGAAGGAAGGAAGGAAGGAAGGAAGGAAGGAAGGAAGGAAGGAAGGAAGGAATCAGGTTAAGTTTGTACCATTAGATATTTTTTTCTTTTTTATTTCAGAATATTATGGGGTACAAATGTTTAGGTTACATATATTGCCTTTGCCCCACCCGAGTCAGAGCTGCAAACATGCCCATCCCCCAGACAGTGGACACTGCACACATTAGGTGTGAATATACCCATCTCCTCCTCCCCCCCACCTGTCCAACACCCGATGAACGTTACTACCATGTGTGCACATATGTGTTGATCAATTAGTACCAATTTGATGGTGAGAATGGAAAACAACCATTAGATTTTTTTTGATTCATCTGATTCCAGATTTACCAAGAAAACATCTGACTGTATTTTGCCATTTCGTGAGGAGCTAGCCACTAGGAAAGAATAAGCTGGTTACACTGCCCGGAATTTCTCACTGTTAACTGACAAATTGGCCTTTCGACTAATATGTGGTGTACCCTGCTGCTTGGTACAGGGGAGGAATGTACTGGTCTCAGGGACAGTCATATGCCAGTCCATGTGACAGTTATATTTTGCAAAGTAAATTAATAAATTAAACTTCCAATTTTATGGTCCATTCCTGAGAGTTTCATGACTGTGATTCCAACCCCAAGAAATGAATCTGCTCTCTGCTCTCGATGAGTACACTCAGGGTGGGGAATGCAAGGCTCTATAAGTATGTTGGCAATATTTTATGTCTTAAACAGGATGGTAGGTATGTGGGTGTTCACTATTTTAGTCTTTGTAACATTTTGTATAGGTATATTAAAGTATTTTATAATGTATTTTCAAATAAAATGCAATAAAAGGCAGAGAGGTTTGATGGATGAAGGGTAAATTTACTTTTAGAAGGCATTCGCTTGAGTCCAGATTAGCCACGGTTTCATTTTCTCCCATTTGACACTCCAACAGCACTGAATTAATTGGATGGATTTTCGGTCCCATCCTTGCCATGCTATTTCTTTTTCAATTCCTTGTTATTCCTTCCCGTCTGCCTTGGAAAGCCTTCCTTTAATCTTTCTTCCAGCCACTCCTCCTTGCTTTCTTTTTAAAAGACAACTCATAATCATCCTACAGATAATTGGGGAATTTACTTCCTATTGGCAAGGCTTCTCTTTCCATTTCCTCCCCTCCCACTTACTGGAGAAGCCTCTACCCCCACCCACCACCTTCTCTCTCCCTCTCCCACCCAGCCGCATCAGGCCCTCTGTTTCTCCCAGAGTATTGCACTCGGATCATCTTTTCACAGGTCTGTCTTGGCATGGATTGGAAACTTCTCAAAAGAAGGAACTGATCCTTCTTCTTTCCTGTAGCCAGCAGTATGCTTAACCCATGTTTACAGAACTGAACTGACCCTAGGCAATCCTTGTCTCTCAGCCTTAGTTATCTCCATTATAAAGTCGTCTCCCCGCTCACACACAGTGCAGCTTATAGTAGGTTTTTAGCCATCTATTAGGTACTTACAGCAAAGCTTGCTTTTCTATATTCCCAAAGCATCAGCACTAACCCACCTTCCTTAACAGTGAGAAAACTAAAGCCTAGAGAGGGAGAGGAGCCTATACAAAATTGCAAAGGAGTTAGGGGCCAATTCAGAGGCAGAACTTAGGTCTCTTCCAGTGGTGCCTATTGATGGTGGTGATAAACAGGTTGTCAAACTTCCCAGCTGCCTCAACTCTTCAGAGAAGCCAGGTGCAAGTGGCTCTCACTAGCATAGCCCTTCGGCCAAACCAGGTCAGACCTCCACAAAACAGCTTGTAGAAGTGTCCACAGTCAGTGGCCATTAACACAACATTTTCACAAGTCCCAAGTGCCTGGCCCACACTGGCAGTCCTGCCTTCTTTTGGTCAAAAGTCTCACTGACAGGCACAGTACGTAAGAGCTGTGTACTCTTTGAAGGCCTTTCCCCTAGGGCCTCGTTCGCTTTGGCTATTGGAGGCCTTGGCTGGGACTGTCCTTTCCATATTCTGCTGACCTGAGGTCATTTGGTGTGAATGGAAACAGAGGAGCTGGCTCCCTGGAAGTGCCTTCTTACAAAAACAAGTTGCTTTCTTTTCAAACTGCAAATGCCATTAACTAACTGGAATGTCCCGTATGTATTTGGCATCAGATGTAGACTTGCCCTCCCACTGCCCCTTCAGAATTCTGGAGGTGGGAATGTTCTACCCTTAGGCATTTCCCCAGCCAACCTAGAGGGAACATTTTAGCATGGATCTCCCAGATAGGTTGTCTTGTTTTGGGGAACATGCCATCTTATTTATTGCTAGTCCCCAATGATGTGCTTGAGGATACACAACTGATTTATCACTCCTTCTTGTCTTCCTTTCTTCTGGTTCTAGAGGGAGCTCTGTGATAGCCACATTTGGTGCCAAATGAATTGGAATATGAGCATTCTCAGAGCTGGAAGGGGCCTTCAGCTTCACCTCGGTGAACCTTCACCTTTACAAGTAGAGAATAAAAGGCCAAGAGAGGAAGCACTTTGACTAAATACTCACAATAGGACTGGGACAAAACCCAGGTTTTCTACCTTTTTATCTAGGTCTCAGAACTTGAAGGAATTCTCAAGTAATAAACAAATGAATAAAAAAAGGCTTCAAATGTTGACAACATTTATCAAAAATTTCCTACCAGTTTGTTCTTTCAAATGTCCTCTTCATTCTCTTTTTGACTTCCTTTGTTTATTCATTTGTTTATTCTTAATTCTTCCTCAATGTTTGCTGTGCCTGAAATTCTTCTCTAAACTCTTCAATTGGTCCTTCAAACCCCAGCTCTGCGAGTTCTGTGAAGTTCTCCTTCTCATGTCCTTGAATGAACAGATCCAAACCTAGCTGTGTCTGAATTCATGAGGAACTTTTCAAAAAAAGAAATCCCTGTACTTCATTCCTGGGAATTCTCAAACAAAAGACATGAAGTAGGTCTTTGCATTTTTAAGAGGTACACCAGATGATTTGTGTATATCAATTAAAACCACCCAAGATTTAGGATACCATTCTACATTTTACCATGGATGTACAAGTTGTGAGCACACACACCTCTTAAGGATGGGCTTTTTTAGAGGGAATTGTGTATATTTCATATCCTCAATTGCCTGTCTTTTCCCAAGTAAAATCTCTGCTTTAGTTTGTATCTCAAATCCTGTAGTTGCTTTGGGACCTAAAGAAAAAGTCTGAAAAAAGATCTAGTAATAGCTAATGGCTATTCATATTGTCCTAAAATTGCATCTCACATTATTCTAAAATGACTCTCCCTAACCAGAGTTTAAGGATTATGAAGATTGGAATTTAGTCTGTGTTGTTCATCTATATATCTGCAGCACCCAGAACTATATCTAGCAAGTGACTCGGGACTTACTTTTTGAATGAGTGAATGAGTGAGTAAGTGAATGAGTGTATGAATGAGTGAGGAAGTGAGTGAATGAGTGAGTGAGTGAGTGAGTGAATGAGTGAGTGTATGAATGATTGAGTAAGTGAGGGAGTGAATGAGTGAGTGAATGAGTGAGTGAATGAGTGAGTGAATGAGTGAGTGAATGAGTGAATGAATGAGTGAATGAGTGAGTGACTGAGTGAGTGAATGAGTGAGTGAATGATTGAGTGAATGAGTGAGTGAGTGAGTAAGTGAATGAATGAGTGAGTGAGTGAGTGAGTGAGTGAGTGAATGCCATCCCTGCTGGTCTGTGAGCAATTTGAGTGTAGAGATGGATTTTATGCATCCCTAAATCCCCAGCACCTGTCAGAGTGCCTGGCACAAGTCAGGTGCTAATATGTTTTACATTGAATTATATCCATTCCTCTAAGATCATTAAAATAGCAGCAGGATTTAATTGGAAACATCCCACCTAGTGGAAGTACATTCCCATTCCCATTTTCCTACTTTTTTTTTTTTTTTTTAGCCAGAGATAACTTACTTTCAGAATTGTAAGTGTAATATAAGTGTACTCTCTTTAGCTCATATTTAAATATGTAAACATGGGCTTCTAGAATGCTAGTTTTGTGGCACATCAGCAGTTTTATTGGAGAATGACATGAGTTAGAGAATTCAATAGACACTAGAGCAAAAGATACCGGAGTGAAAAGAGAAAGAAGAGATGCTTGTGATGAAGCCCAAACTGGTAAGTTGTAAAAAGTATTTACCCCATCCCTTGACCATGGAACAGAAATTTGAAGGATTTGCATCAATAAAGAATGAAAGGAAAGGAGAGAGATCACGTATTGGACCTGTCTTGCGTGAGGAGAGCCTGGAGTCATTCTTTTTACAAGAAATTTTTAAAGAATGATGGAGAGAGAGAGCATTGGAGAATGGCCTGGGAGTCTTGGGCTGCACTGCAGGCCAGCTGAATCTGCATTTTCACAGTCATCCAGGATGATTTTTAAAGGCCGAATTTGGCCTAAAGAAGGAAGTTAGGGGAAGAAGAAATGCTTCGTTGAAAAATAAGGGACTTCAGAGGCACAGCTGTTTCCCACAACTGGAAGAGAAGGAATTTGGTAGGGTGAATTTTTGATCTGAACTCTTTATTCCCTGTGACAGAATAAACCATCCACACCCTTGCCATGGCCTTGTGGTTGTGGAATGTATTCCCCATGTTATGACTTTGGGGAGGTGGCTATTGACTTGTCATGTCAGGGGCATGTCAGTGAGAATGATGAAGAGTTGAGAAATGTGTCTGCCCTTTTGGGCTTGCTGTCTCCTGCTTCTGCCAACACCGTGAGTACATAGCCTGGGGGCCCACTGCCCTTTAGCCTGGGCTTCAGAATGAGACCTGAAGCAGACCTGTGTCTTCAAGCCCAGTAGAGCCCACCAGAGCCCATGGATGTCACCAAGTGTGCTTGCAATATTCTAGAAAGGGCCTATGCCTCAGGAGAAAAAATGTGGTACCTAACTACACCTATACATACATATGAAACATCCTCACCCCAAGATAAGACAGTCTTTAACATTTATTCATTCATTAAAGTATTTAGTCATTCAACAAATAATTACTGAGCATCGCCTATGACACTGTCTAAGCTGTGGTTCTTAACTTTCTGAAACTATATATCAAGATTCATCTATTTGTGCAATTTCTTATGGAAAGGTTTATAGTTTTACCCAGTTACTCAAATGGATCATTTAGAAGTTTTATTTTATTTTTTGGCAAATAATAATTATATTATAATTTATGGGACACAATGTGATTTTTTTTTTATACATGTATACATTGTGGAATAAATACTAAAAATCCTGAAAGGAAAAAACTGACAACCAAGAATGCCATCTATACCCAGCAATCTTGTCTTTCAAAAATGAAGGCATGATCAAAACTTTCTCAGGCAAACAAAAACTGAGAGAGTTTATCACCACTGTGGCTACCTTGCCAGAAATGCTAAAGGGAGTTCTTCAAGATGAAGGAGGAGGAGGCTAATTAGTAACATGCTAACGTATGAAAGTGTAAAACTTACTGGTAAAAGCAAGTACATTGTCAAATCCATAACACTCCAATCCTATAATGGCAGTGGGTAAATCAATTACATCCCCAGTATAAAGCCTAAAAGACAAAACTATTAAAAACAACTGAAGCTACAATAATTTGCCAGATGAGTCCTTAAGCCACAACCAAATGAGTAAGAGACCCTGGCATAAAGGTTCATTTGGGGTTTGATTTAGTTTCCATAAAAAGTCAATTTTGAATAGTAGTGTTATATACCTGCTCCCCTGTGAGTGCAGACTAACAAAAAAGTTCTCCTCAAATCATTTGATTACTGCTGGAAAGGTTTACCAGTAGCATTAAATTTTAATGTGGTAATTACTAAATGAGTGCATTAATCATTTCAATGACCACCCATACCGTGTGCAATTGACAACTCTTTTACAATGTATAACTCGTACACTAAAATGATAATAAAAATACTAAATGTTAGTAAATACTATCTTAAATTTTAACTATTACCCTAACAATTTTGTAATTAGAGCTCTAGCATCTTTCTGTTAGCATCCAAACAATTTGTAGTTTTGTAACCATTTCTCCTGTTAAACTAGTACATACCCACAGTTGCTTTATGGATGACTCGTTTCCATCCCTTCCCTTCCCTTCCCTTCCCTTCCCTTCCCTTCCCTTCCCTTTCCTTCCCTTCCCTTCCCTTCCCTTCCCTTCCCTTCCCTTCCCTCTCTTTCTTTTCTTTTCTTTCTTTTCCTTTCTAATGTGATTTTAAGATCCTTTACTATTCCAATTTCTCTTTTGTGCATTTCCTAACTTGTCATTGATCCTCTTACCTACATCGGTCAAAATTGACCAGACACCAAAAGTGATTAATCATATGCTTACCTCCTGAATTGTGTCCCCCACAGAATTTATATGTTGAAGTCTAACCTTTACTGTGATTGCATTTGGAGATCAGGCCTTTGAGAGGTAATTAGGTTTAGATGAGGTCATGAGGGTGGGGCTCTGATAATGGGATTAGTGCTCTTATAAGAAGAGATACCAGAAAGCTTGCTCATTCTCTCTCAACATCATGTGTAAGCACAGTGGGAAGGTACCCATCAGCAAGAAAGGAAGATAGCCCTCACCATAAACTGACCATGTTACTAGCATTTCAGACTTCTAGCCTTCAGAATTTTAAGAAAAAAAAAAAAAAATTCTGTTGTTTTAGCCACCCAGTATTTTATTGTGACAGCCTCAGCAGACTAAGACACTTCCCTTCCTATTCCCCATGCAGTGCCTGGCATGGTGCGTGGCTTCTATGGAGTGATTGATAGACTGGTCCCCCGGATGCCAGCCTCAGGAGGCCATTCTTGGTTTGCCCAGAATCGACATACACTGATGAGACCAGCAGGCCTCCTGACTGCGTGCCAGTTCTCCCAGTGTTGGTCTGGCTTTCTGGGTTTCCAGTGCCTGCCTATCCATGCCAGCCTTGCGGAGCTAACAGTTTCTTGGGGAAGACACCACATGCATGAATAATATGACAAGCATCTGAGTTGGCAGCAAGGGGTGGCAAAACTTTCCTAGGGACGAGGCCAAGGCTGGCAAATTTCCTGCTTCCATTCAGCTCCTGGAGGCCAAAAAAATTCACGTGGCCAAGTCTGGTGCTCCAGGACTCACTGCTGGGAAGACTTAGAGACAGCTGGGATAATATTCTTCTCTGCAACTGCTGGGTGGGTATCCTACACAGCTTAGTTATCCTTAGCATTCCCTCATGAAGGATGGATAAATACCTGCTGACACCCACCTGTGGTCTCCACAAGAACAGGTGAGAAGTATAACTGAGTCTCTTCAATTTCATTAGCCCCCAAATGGGAGTTATGTTTATAAAAATACTGCTCAATATTGTCGTAAGGGTCAAATGAGGTAAGTCGGTCAGGCCAAGTTGTTAGAGCTGCCGTCACTAGGCACTGTTCTAGGGACTTTCAACACACTTTTTTTCTATAAAGCTTACAATACTTTGAACAGAACAAAGACCATTCATGGCTGAAATGCACAGTGGTTGGTGGGAAAATGCCAAAAGGTGAAGTTGGAGAGAGTAAAAAAAGCTGCCATTCCTTGAAGGGTCTAATAAACTATGCAAGGAGATTGAACTTCATCCCTGGGGTGATAAAAAAGCATAAGAAGCATTAGCAGGGGCATGACAGGATCAATCTCATTGGAAATAAAATAGAAGGTGGATTGAAGATGAGATGTGATGATGATGATGATGGAGAAGGAGGAGGATAGCCATCACCTTCAACATTATTATTATTACCAAAGAGAAATATATGGCCAAGAATTCAAGAGCCCCTCTTGCAGCCTCGGATGGCTGCAATGTAAAGAATAAGGTCAACTCATGAAAAGAACTTGATAAAGGGACACCACTTGGTACATTTGATTTCATAGCACTCTCTTAGAAGGCTGGCATAGCACTTTCAGAATGTGGACCAGAAGCATGACTGATACAAAGGAAGAAATGTCAAAGAAATTTATGTGTTATTCTGGAAATCCACAGAATATGTTGTGGTTTTATGTTTTTCAGAGATTTTCAAATAGAAGAAGTGTCTGTTTAACCAAAGCTAGCATACTATCCCCTGTCTAGCAAACCTTATCACAGGCATTGAAAGGTAGGACAATGAGGGAAATTGCAGGTTATTTTTGTACAACATATTTATTGAACAGATGGGGAAATAAGCTCAGAGAAGAAAAAGTAATGTGCTTGTTACTTTGGGTATGGTTTTATTAATTTGGTTATAACCAAATTAATAAAAAGGTAGTGGTAGTATCTTTTGGATTACAACCTTTTATTTCTGTTTTACTGCATCCACTGCAGGAGTAACGATCGGGCAAATTTTTATAATAACCTATTCCTTGAAATAACATATCCCAAGATATATTCACCAAGATGCAGTGTGGGTAAGTGGTAGTAGCCAGTTTATGTATGGGGTTGTGGGGGAGGGAATAATAGTGGGGGTGGAGGAATTTACATATGTTTGGAAATGATGGTAAAAAATAAAAATAAGTAGATTTCATTATTACAGGATGTTTAAGAGCTTTTAATAAGCTAATTTTCCTTTGGAAATCCTAAAAGAAAGATTTCCATCATTCTAAAGTGTTTAATATGACATCAGACTGACATGTTGTTTTTACAAATTATGCTCATCATATTGCCTTTTTTTAGCATCTTCAGGATTGACATTATAATTATATATTATATGAAAGGCTCTTAGGTTTTTATCTGCATTTCCTATTATGTACTTCATTTAGGTATGTATTACTAGAAGTTAATCACCTTCTCTTGAAATTCATCTGGAAGACTGACAGATAAAACAGTTCAAGGACTAAATAAATCACACAAACTTCTCCCAGCTTTGAACGTTTTATGATCTACTTCAAGAGATTTGGCAATGTCTCCCACCTTCAATTGGATGACTTGTCTTGAGACTGTCAATCTTCTGCCTTCATAAAAATATTTCATTTCAATGCAGTATCAGGGTGTAGTAATTTTTTATAAGTAATAATTGAGGATCCAACTTCAATTCATGAGCAACATGAGGTGCAACAAATGCAAATAATTCAACAGAGGTGATCATTCGATGAAAGGTCATTATCCACGAATAGCTAAATTTGCTCGACCAAGGCCTAGTGGCTAACAAATATCATTTGACATTATGTAATATGCAATCTAATTTCAGAGACATTAAAATGGGAGGATGAATGTGTGCTATTAAGGAGCTGGATATTATGCAGCTGACTGGTGTTTTATGGGCCACACTTTGGGAAATGCTATTTTCCTAGGACTAGGAACAAAGTGTGCTAGAATCTTGCCTAGCTCTGACCACTGGCTAACTATTCAATCTTGAAATTTGCAGATACTCAAATAAGTTTTCATATCATTTCTCAGACACATTATTTCTCCAACCATAATCTCATCTTTCCTCCCAGGACTCAAGCTATTTCAAGTTTTAAGTCTATAAAAACTTGATATTATAAGATTTCTGACACTCAAAAATTTATGGTCTAAAAATGTAGAAGATAAGTGAGAATGCATATCCAAATATTAAAAGTAACATACAAATCTATCTTTATCCTTAAAATTACTTTTCTTTTTTATTTTGAAAATATTTTTATCCCTTCTCTCCACAATTTTAGTTCCTTTTTTTTTTGCCAAGTTAACACATCTGAATGACATTTTAAAAATTGTCAAAAGAGGAAAAACTAAAACATAACGATTTTAATTAAGTTTAAATGAGTGTTTTACCAATTCAAAATTGTAGTTTAAAAAGTCAGTACTTTAGAGAGGGAAAGTGAAAGTTAATAAGTCTGTTCTTGCTCTTTTAAGTTAAAGCAAGCCTCTCCCTATCTCAGAATCATTTATCTTCCTGAATCACGGTCCTTTGACAATGGTCCCAGAGCATGCATTGTGAGGCATACAGGAATTACTTCCATTAGAAATAACCTGTTTAGGATTATGTCTTGAACACCATTAAGTTCCTCATAAAACCCTGGAATGGCTTCCCTAATTACTTGCAGTGTGTTGAATGGTGTCCCTCCCAAATATATGTCCATGTCCTAACCCCCAAACCTGTGAATGTCACCTTATTTGTGAAAAATGTCTTAGCAGATATAATTAAGGATCTTTAGGTGAAGTCATTCTAAATTACCCTGATTGGTCTTTCCTCTGATGATACGTGTACGTATAATGCTAGAGACAGAAGAGAGGAAGACATACGCAGCCACAAACAAGCCCAGGGATGCCTAGAGCCACTAGAAGCTGAAAGAGGCAAGGGATGTGTTCCAACTAATATATGGCTCAACTGCTTAATGTCTTCTGATATCACCAGAGACCAATAATAGTATAGACTTGAGAACTGACTCCACAAATGTGGGGACATGGATTTCAGTTTCAGTGATTTCATTAACAATGAGAGTAGAATATTCATTCTGTTCCTCCTGAAATTTCAGGGAGGACTTGAGGATTTTTTTTATTAAAGCACTTTGTGAACTATAAACACTGTATATGATTATTGAAGTCTTTCTGTAACTTAAAATTTAGTACCTCATATTTTACCTTGTCTTGTTTACAATTAATTTACCAAGCATTCTTTTATATTTCCAATAAAATATTCAATTAGATTAAAATGTCTACTAGCTTCTACTCCCTTCACTGTGTCTGTTCTCTCATCTATAAAACAGGAATCATACGATATTATTGACCTTGTAGAGTTCTTAAGAGGATTAATTAAGATATGTAAAGAATTAAGAAGAGTGCCTGACACATGGAAAGGGCTCTATAAAGGTGAATTATTATTATTATTAATATTACCATTAGTATATATGTTAGTATCCTACTTACCAGGATACTAATCATGAAGTAGATACTCAACACTTGTGATCTTCGTAAATAGCTAGTCTAAGTTTGATTCAGCTTGAATATCCCTAATAAAGTCTAGATATCCATTATGTATGAATAAATTTTTTATGAACTTTCTTCAAACTACTATACATGATGGTATCATGGTGTGGAAAAGATATCTTGGACTTTGGAGCTGACAGATCTGAGTTGAAATCCTAGCTCCACAGTAAATGCCTTTCTAACCAGAGTCAGATTACTTGCAGTAGATGTGTGTTAGGCTTCTGCTCAACCTGCCTTCTCTTCTCACCCAGTATGCTGGTAAGAGTCCCAGCATCTGTGACCTAGTCAGATGTTACCCATGACTAACTCAAGGTTAGAGATCCGATACAAGCTGAGCCATGAGAGTCCCTTTATGGGGATTTACAAAGTGACCTAGACAAAGAGGAATTTATCTTTTCTAGGAATTGAAAACTCAAAAACAAGTCTGGAGAAGGAGAGAAGAGAGAGGAAATGAGTAACAAGAATGAGATAAGGCAGGCTAAGTGAAAGAGAAAGGAACAAAGAAAGAACTTCTTAGACATCCATAAGGTTGGGCTTTATCTTTGGCCTTAGATTCCATGAGACACATCTTTGTGCTTATAACAAATTCCACTTTTGGGGGTTTTCTTTCACTAGTGGGGTTTTCCTTTTGCTACTGCCACTACTTGTAACTATAGGAGTCCTAAATAATATACCATTCATTCTATTTGAGTTTTGCTTCCTCCTTTTTAAAATGAGTATATGAATATTTCAGATCATGATCTTAAGAATGAGATATGATGTTTATAAAGTGTGCAGCTCTGTGTCTGAAATAATAAAATGTCCTTATTTATTGTAGTTGTCCTCACTTATTGTAGTTGTCCTCTTGTTCCTCTGTTTGCTACTTCTTCATCATCCTCTTTATTATTGCCATGGGCCCTTTGCTCTTAAGCAAAGAAAAAAATACACACACACACACACACACACACACACACACACACACACAACTAAGTATGTATTTGGATTATAGAAGGGACATAATTAATTTTTGAGCAAATATGTAGACACAATTTTGTCAACTCTCCAAGGCTTAATAAACACACATATTTCATTATATTATTTTTTTCCTAAGAGCCTCAACTAGGATTAGAAGATATCAAAGCATCTAGCCAACTATATTTTGTCTACATTAGGCCAAATGAGCAGATGTTCCCAAGTCTTTTTCAGAGATTGTTTTGATGTATGCATAGACCCTTGGCTACTAGACAGATGCTTCTGATTAGTTTAGTCAGTTGAGTCAAATAATCAGTCATTCAGTCAAGCAATCAGTTGACCTGCTTCTCCCTTCTCCCCCCATTAAAGTGGCTGATTTAATTATATTGTTGATCAGTTTTACATTTAATCTTCATATATTGTCCCTTAAGTAGAAGAGTCAGCCGTTACAAAGCATAAGAGAATTTTTTTGAAGCAAGATTGGAAAAAGCCAAGGTTAGACTTGAGATTTTCTGATACTCAAAGCAGCTACTTTTCCTCCACAAATTACACACTCTCTGTCTTACACAAACACACACACACACACACAGAGGAAAGAAGCAACTACCTTTGCCCTGAAGTACATCAAGTTGTGTTTACAGGTGGGGATACTAAAGTTGACGGATATGTGACTTCCCCGATATCACAGAGCATAAAGGCACAGGGTATTCCAAGGGGCCAAACCATAAACTACATAACCTAGATTTGCTATTCAATGAGACACAGTATTTCAATGACAGATGGTCTAGGGCTCAAGTCATCATAACTTATGGCGGGTAGCTTCTGACACAAGAAGGGCTACAGAACTCAGTGTAGCGAGAGTGGAAGGGGTCACCACAATGGCCCAACCACAGAGTGGAAAGAGTATAGGCAGAGGAAAGAGATCTGAATTACAAAGGCTGCCTCCTGCATGCTGCCTCCCTTACCTTGGCTGAAAAAAAAAAAATGAAAATGTAATCCAAGAAGCACCATCTATAGAGAGTGAACTGGGTGGGCCATTTGCCTAGAGCAGAGTAAGCTAACTCTGCTTTTGTTCATTTCTAGCGCTTTGCATTAAATTGCTGTGTCTTTATGGCTTGTATGTGAACTTCTTGAGTCAGAAACTATGTCTTCTTTTCTATATCTTCAGGGTTCAGCAAAGAGCACAAGAAATATTCTTAAGATACCAAATGAACTTTAGGATATGACATTCATGTAGCTTCAAAATTCCCTTTTCTTGCTGCTAACTCTAAAAGGTCCAGTTTAAAGGTTATCTTCCCTAGGAAGCCTTTCGCATTTTCATCTTTTCCCCATTAAAATCAATGTCTCCATTCCCTGAGAGTGTGGCATGTATATCTGTTGTTGTAAGCATTTTATTCTGCTTTATTATTGTGTTAGTTAAACGACATGGGACAGATAGCCTTCTTAGTTGTAAGGTGCTATAAATTTGTAACCATTTTTCACTAAACCCTGTTTTACCTCAGTACCTAAGCCTAAGATAGTGATTTTCACATTGTAGGAAAAAATGTTTGATAAATAAAAGAAAACAAATATGAATATGGCTATCACATGTGTTGGGTCAGTCCTAGGAAAAAGTTGTAAAGTTTGTTCTTGGTATTTCTCCTCAAATATTTGGTATTTATGGCTTTCTTTCCCCTCCCAGATAAATGCTTTTCTTTTCCTATCCAGAAAATTCTCATGAGATTATCACAAACTAACCATACTAAAATATAGAGGACTAAAAAAATTCTAAGGGAATTTCATTTTAGCTTGGAAAAAATATTAAGTTGAAGAACTCTGAGGTCATAGAGCTGACAGAGATGACTGTAATTGGGGAGGTGGACCAAGAAAATAGTGTTTCTTAAATTGCTGTACACTGTGCTCTTTTTAGCATATTTTACCCTATAAAAGATGTAGGTGTGGCCAGTTGTGACTGGAAATGGGGTTGCTGGAATCCTGAGGTTTGGAATAGTTTGAGTTCTCTCAATCCACTGGCCCTGGATCACACAAAATGATTCTCAGCTTCCTCATCTATAAGAATTCTGAAGTCTTCCAAAATTTTCTATTCATTACTTCTAAGATATCAGTTAAGGCAAAATTCAAAAATTTACTTTGGAATCCAGGGCTAGAACTGGATACAAACCAGGGTTAGTAAAATTAAACAACTAAGTAGTTGAGTATTAACCACTGTGTCTATCCAAAACTGGGGAAGGTTGCCCAAATATCTGGGAGCAGGTTATTACATGGAAGGAAGAAAGGAAGGAAGGAAGGAGGGAGGGAGAAAGAGCAGAAGCAACAGAAAGAGAGAGAAAGAAAAGAAGAAAGAAAAAAAAAAGGAAAAAGAAAATAGCTGAGAGCTAACCTGAGCACATTAAATACCCCATGTCATTAACTGCTGGAAAAATAGACATATCCCACAAAACCCAAGTGCATAGTAACCGACATAAATATTTTCTGCAAAGATCTACTCCATCCTGGGTTTACGTCTGTTTATGATTGATGAGAACAGATCTTGGCCCGAGAGGACAATCGTTATTCACATCACTCAGCTAGGCTGGTTTTAATTGCCCAAATATAATTCAATCTTTAGTGTTGGTAGTTCTTAACTAGGTAATGTCAACATTGGACTTGGCCAATGGAACATGCATGGGAAGACAACTACCTCCTGTTCAAACTTTCTCTTAAAGTAGATCATTACCAGAAACTTCTACTGAGTGTTTCTCATTTTTTCTCCTTTTTGTTTTCCATAATAAGATAAGATTATACAAAGATCAAATATATTTGTCAACTATTTATTTTTCTCCTCCACTCTGATTTATAGTAATCAGAAAATATTTAATATTAATTGGATACTACTCTGTGTTAGTACATTGATTTATGTGTGAGGGACTGGAATTTTTTGGTCACACACATTTTAATTTTTATTCTCACAATGATCTAATCAAAACATTTCTCTGCCTCCCCCCTCCACCTCCTACCACGACATTTTACAGATGAAAGATATTAAGCTTGGAAAATTTAATCGGTTTATCAAAGGTCACAAACTAGCACATGACAGAGCTGATATTTGCGTGTAAGTCTGTTGGACCCCAAAATACATGTTCTTTCTTACTATGCCATCATAGATGTTTTGACACATCCCTTGATGAAAAACTGCAGCAAGTATTTATTGTCTGAAATGCTTTCTTTATCACTTACTTGTAGAAATATTTGGTAATAAAAACTTTGCTACCAGAAAGCTTTTCATCAAAGTTAACAACTAGCATTTAGCGTACTTTACAGTTTCCAGAACATTTGACAAAAGCTTTCGCATTTAATCTTTCCAACAACTAGTTAAGTGAACCAGTTAGGATAGCTGAGGCTGTGATGCAGTGAGGAATATACTCCTAAGTCTCAGTGCTAAACACAACAAAAGTATTTTTCTTACTCATCCCATGTCTGAAGAAGGCTGGCAGTAACACTTCAAGACAGCTCTTCATGTGGCAGTGCAGGGAGCCAGGGCACTTCTACTTTGTGGTTTTGCCATCTTAAATGGTTTTCTGCATTGCTGTTGTAGGAGAGGAGAAAGTATAGAAAATTAACCCTTGCTTCTCAAATTCACCCTCTGGAAGTGACAGTTGTCAGAGCTCATTGGCCAGACTTAGTCACATGACCTCAGCCTAACTGCAAGGTATTCTGGGAAGTCTTCCTATGTGCCCAGGAAGGAGAAGACTAGGTGTGGTGAGTGTTAGTTATTTCTACTGCAGCAAGCTTGTGCTCTTTTCTTCAGTTTTCATAAAACTCTATCCTTAGGCTGGATTGTTGAGTAACAGAAAGAATACAATTTTATTTATTATCAATATAAAGCAAGTGAATGGACTATAGTGACTCTTTCATATATATCACCTTTATATCCTTGAGGAATCAGTCTGAGTTGGGACAGAAATTCCGCTTTCTTGGTCTTCTCTCTTTCTTCTTCTTCTCCTTTCTTCTCACCCCAGCATCTCAAAACACCTTATCATCACGATTTATTTTCAGCCTGCCTAGTCAGGTGTAGCCCAGATCCTCACTTCTTTAGACTGCTTCTAATGCTGTATTAGTAGTCTCTCATAGTATAACCTTGATGTTTTATTGACTTTAGCTTTTTTTTTTTTTTTTTTTGAGACAGAGTCTCGCTTTGTTGCCCAGGCTAGAGTGAGTGCCGTGGCGTCAGCCTAGCTCACAGCGACCTCAAACTCCTGGGCTCAAGCAATCCTTCTGCCTCAGCCTCCCGAGTAGCTGGGACTACAGGCATGTGCCAGCGTGCCAGGCTTATTTTTTCTATATATATTTGTTGGCCAATTAATTTCTTTCTATTTATAGTAGAGATGGGGTCTCACTCTTGCTCAGGTTGGTTTCGAACTCCTGAACTCAAATGATCCGCCCGCCTCGGCCTCCCAGAGAGCTAGGATTACAGGTGTGAGCCACCGCGCCTGGCCTTTTTGACTTTAAAAATAGTCCCATGGTTGGAGAGAAGTGGGGAGTCAATAGTGCAAAGAGAGAAAGAGCCCCGTTTTCTCACATACAGAAAGGAAACTAAGGTTAAGTGATTTTAAAGGACCTGCCCAATGTCACAGGGCTATTTGGCATGGCTAGTGTGGTGATGGTGATGTTTATCAGGATGGACAGGGTGGGCAAAGAGGTCATTGCATGTTATGGAAGAAGAAATATAGTTTGACTTTGTACTCCTCAAAAGCATTGTTGATGAAAATATTAAAGGAAAGTTTGCATCATTATGCAAAGATATTTATTGAAGTTCCTTACATTCCTGTATACTAACCTATACCTGGCGAGGCAATATCCCTTATCTATTTATTTTTTCAACACATTTTGTTGAGCAATTACTATATGCAGTGTTTTAGGTACTAAGGATACAATGTACAGTCAGGCTGTCCTTTCATGTTTCTACCAAAAATGCTCCCTGTAACATTCCTAAAAGCCCCAATTCAGTTCTTTCTACTCAACTGTACCTTTTTTTAAATCAGAAAACTAACTTTATTATATTTTTTCCCATTCATCATGCAGTGTTCTGCTTTCCTTATCATCTATCCCCCTGTTCCAGAAGAATCCAGGGATTTCCCGAATTAACACAAGAGTAAGCACAATTAGGCTTATTTAAACTCAGGAGAGACATATTTTTCTCATGAAGTAGTGGAAAACCTGACATCATTTTTAAACTTAATCCAACTGCAGTCAGAATCCTAAAGTTGAGAACTGAAATGTCAGACAGGAAAAAAAGTGTTACCCCCATAGCTACTGTGCTCTGAGCTGAAGATGACTCATGAAAGAGTGTGTGTGTGTGTGTGTGTGTGTGTGTATTTCTCTCAGATCATTGAGAAATTACTAGCTTTAGGAACTGGGGAATTACAAAATGGTTGAATAACCAGGAAATGTAGACTAATCTGAGATTTGGGATCTCTTTGGGTGGTTCTGAAATTTTATTGAAACATGTATAGAAGTAAAAGTAAACTGCAGACACAAAAGTTTCTCTTGTGTTTTTGTCTGATGGACACATTTTTACAAATATATATATATATATATATATATATTATTTTTTTCTGTCTCTCTGACTTCTACCCTGCCATGATTAAAATATTCACAAGCAGGCCAGAAAGCTTTTCTGGAAAAAGGATACTTACATTTCAAAATAGAAAATTTGCTAGTAAATAAAGTTGAAAAATTTTTTTCTAATATAAGGAGTTTATTGGTAAACTACATCTATTTATATCATTTTCTATTAATAAGGAAGCAATGTGTAGAATTGATTAAGGCATTTGGGAAATTAATTTGTTTTAAAATATGTCCCTTGCTTACATGCTCTTTTTCTTATTGAGCCAATTTCTCTTTCCTCCTCTTCCTGGATACTCATTTACCCTTCTTCATCAAATGTGGAAAACACTTACTGAGCATCTTCTATGTTCTAGTCACTCCTAGGCCCTAGAGACCTCATGATTTTACCAAAGGGCAGGTTATGAAGCTAAGGGACATGGTGCTGTGAGGTGTGAAGTGTGGGCTGCAACGAGTGGACAGAAGAACTGTCTAACTCCGTCCAGGAATTTGGGTGACTATTTCATGTAACAGGTGCAATTCATGCTGCAGTTTGCAGAAGAAACAGGGCAGTCTTGCCAACAGTGCACAGGGGTGGGGGCATTGCAGGCACCTGAAATTCGCAGTTCCTAGATGCAGGTGAGAACAACGTGGCTGGAGTGAGCTGCAATGGAAAATGAGGCCATGGGAAGTCACAAAGAGTATGGCAGGCCATGAGAAGATGGTTTTACTTGTGACTCTGAGTGTGTCTTTTGACCTTTCTTTCTACAAATCTATAGAATTAAAGCAATAAAAACTGAGTATATATGAAGACAAGAGAAATTAAAGTGGTGTGTCCATAAGGCTCTCAAAAGTATAGTACTTGGGAGTGGCAAAGCATGTGGCTTCCCAGGTAGTTTATTAAACAAAATGATTTACTGAGCTTGATGGACTACTTTCTATAGGGCCAGCATAGAATCCCAGGTTGTGGAAGAGAACTAAGAAATAGCATGTTTTATTCAAGATATTTATTTATCACCAAGGATATGCAGGTCATCGGGCTAGGCTTAGGCCCCTATGCCCCCTACCTACAAGAATTTCAGAATCCAAGGCATGGAATGGATAGGATGGAATGACTCAATTGCTTCACTTACTTACAGCCATTTGTTGAGTTTCTACTATGTGCGAGTCATTGTGTTTGAAGCGGGAAAGGAGAACATATATATCTGCTACATCATTTAACAAGGAACCACCTATCTTTAAGAAGCTCATGAAATACTGCCTAAATAATGTATACAAACAATTATAATAAAAGGAAAATTACACACAGAAGAGCTATGGACGAGTTTCCTTCAGGGTACTTGGAGAGACAGAAGCAACTGGATATTTATTGACTATCCTCTATAATCCTGTATAAAACTAAAAGTTTACAATACAATCCCATCATATTTACAATTATTCTCCAAAATAAACATTCTTATCCCAATTTAACAGCCAAGGCAAGGAAACCATCAGTAGAGCAAATAGACAACCCACAGAGTGGGAGAAAATATTTGCTCTCTACACCTCTGATAAAGGCCTAATAACAAGAATCTATCTAGAACTTAAAAAAATTAACAAGAAAAAATCAAACAATCCCATCAAGAAATGGGCGATGGAAATGAAAAGAAACTTCTCCAAAGAAGACAGAATAATGGCATGCAAACATATAAAGAAATGCTCAACTTCTCTAATTATTAGAGAAATGCAAATCAAAACCACAATGAGATACCACCTAACCCCAGTAAGAATGGTCTATATCAAGAAATCCCAAAACAACAAATGCTGGCGAGGATGTGGAGAGACAGGAACACTCCTACACTGCTGGTGGGACTGCAAATTAGTGCAACCTTTGTGGAAAAGAATTTGGAGATACCTCAAACAGCT
>VSMD01112520.1:0-33274 GCA_008750895.1 Mirza zaza
GCTATAAGCTTATTGAATGTACGTGGGTATTTACTGATAATGTCTCAAAAAGTGCATCATGGGAGAAGTGAGGTTGCTTTTTGAGATGGCAAAATATCTAAAATTTTCACTAGATTTTTTTTACTCATTAATGAGAAACTTCATTTGTTACCATTTTGGAACATAAGGAGATTGTTTGGAAGTATTTAGATATTGAGGTTTTTATTGTTATGTATTCTGTACTGTTTTTCAGTCAAAATTGTAGTGTCTTAAGGAAAAATCTCCCTGTTAACATGATGGAAGTTATATTAATAGATATTTGTTTATTGAAAACTTACTAACTATTCTTATCACAATTTGAGATATGAAGATCCAATCAGAGTTTTAATTTGATTTTTCATTCTTTTCTTTTTCTCATATCAACCAGATTTATCTCTTTTACTTCTGAATGTTAATTCTTTACATGGTAAAACAATATTATCATCCCTTTCACTTTTTAAAATAGAGAGCATCATATCTATTATATTTTCATTCAGTTTCATGACAAGATTGCAAAGAAAAGTTAATGGAAACAAATCATCGTTACAAATCCAAAATGATGCTGTTGAGAGGTAGTAGATAAAAGAGACATGATTTCATAATTAGAGTTTTCCAGGATTTCAGCTATTTGGGATAATTTGGGACCATTCTTCCAATTTTTGACTCTATACTCTTATTTCTCTCTTTCTCGGACTGCGGTTAAATGTATAACAACCTATTGACATTGTTCCACATGTTATTGAGTCTCTGTTTTTTAATCTTTTTTTTTCCCTTTTTTTCCTCAGTTTTGATTATTTTTATTCACCTCTTTTCAGGTTAAATGATATTTTCTTCTTACAGTATCCAATCTTCCATGAAAATCATAGTACAAATTGTCTTATTAAAGATAATATATTTTTCATTTTAAGATTTGCATCTTGTTTCCTTACAGGTTTCTATATCCTTCCTGAAATTTCTTTTTTTATTTTATGTGTGTATGTGTGTGTGCTTGCACAGATTTCTGTATAGGTAGATAGGTAGATAGATTGATATAGATATTTATATAAAGATATATGTATGCATGTACGTGTATAGACATATATGTAGTCCTGTAAATTATTTAATGTATTTATACCACTTTTAAAGTCCTTGTCTAATAATTCCAAGATCTTAGTCTTCTGTGGGTTTACTTATATTTTTGTTTTTCCCCTTGATTATGGATCACATTGTATTTTTTATATATCTACGAACTTTTATTGTGTAATGGACATTATGTTGAATACATTTTAGAGACTCTGGATTTTGAATAATGTACTATTTTATTTTAGCACACATAAAAATTACTTAAGGCTTACCTAAATCTTATAGAAAATATGTTAGGGCAGTTCTATTTTGGTTCTTTCCATAATTCTAAGGCATAGTCCTCAGTTTAGTTTGTGGTTCTAAGGTGTGACCTTTCTGGAGAAAAGTCCAAGATGTTGTCTAAACACCTATAATATAATGAGACTTAAGTTCCAAACTCTGTCTCCTCTGAACCAGAATGTTCCTGAAATCTCTTTGCCATTCTTTTACCTTTTCAGCTATCTTTTTCTGCTGTATTTCTTCTTGTTTTTCTCTTTGTGATTTATAAATCAGGCCAGGACGTGAGGGTCCTTTATGTGCAAATTTTGGGTCTCCAGAATTTTGGAGCCTTCTCTGGCTCCCTTTTTTTTTCCTATATTCCCCTTCAATTTTTCTATATTCCCCTTCAATTCCAATTCAATAGGTGTTTTTTTTTTTTTTTTTTTTTTTTTGAGACAGAGTCTCACTTTATTGCCCAGGCTAGAGTGAGTGCCATGGCGTCAGCCTAGCTCACAGCAACCTCAAACTCCTGGGCTCAAGCAATCCTGCTGCCTCAGCCTCCCAAGTAGCTGGGACTACAGGCATGTGCCACCATGCCCGGCTAATTTTTTTTCTATATATATTAGTTGGCCAATTAATTTCTTTCTATTTATAGTAGAGATGGGGTCTCGCTCTTGCTCAGGCTGGTCTCGAACTCCTGAGCTCTAAACGATCCGCCCACCTCGGCCTCCCAGAGAGCTAGGATTACAGGCTTGAGCCACCGCGCCCGGCCTCAATAGGTGTTCTGACAACTCTGAATTCTGATCTCTGTCTCCTCAGCCTTGTAAAACTGAGGCTTTATGTTTGAGCTCTAACTCCTCTAAGGTGAACCAAATAGGGAATACCCTCAGGACAAAAGCTGGTTAAATATGTACCTTTCTTATTTCAAGGGACATATTGCTGATTTCCACGTGTATTTGTTTGTTCTCTGGTGTCTTTAGACAATGTTTTTCATTAAAATATTTTGTGCAGAGTTTATCATTATTACTGGGAAGAGAATTAGTTGGATATAAGCTACTCAACTATCCTCAGAAGCAAAACTTGACATTTTAAAGTTAACTTTTTACTGAAGTATAGCATGTTACATAGAAATTTGTATAAATCATTAATTGTAGAAATGTTTATAAATCATAAATATATTAATATTTTCACAAAGAAACCACATCATGTAACTAGTACCCAACTCAAGAAATAGACCATCATCAGCATCCCATCAGCTTCCATCTTGCAAACTTCCAGTAATCATTCCCTCTGCCAGTCTGACAACTATCCTACTTCAAATCCCATAGAATAGTTTTGCTTATTTTTGAACTTCTTATAAATGGAAAACTCACATATGTGAATTTTATGGAAATGTAATTCCGCAATATATTACTCTTCCACATCTGGCATATTTTTTTCTTTCCAATATGTTTGTGAGATTCATTAATATTGTTGTGTATAATTGTAGTTAATTTACTCCCATTGCTACATAGTATTCCTTTCTATTAATATGCAACAGTTTGTGCATTCTACAGTTGATTGACAGTTTGCAGATTTTTGCTATTTTTAAGATTGCTGCTATGGATGTTCTTGTATATGCCTTTTGATCATCATATGTTTTATTTTTTGCTGAGCATACACCTAGTAGTAGAATCAATGGATAATAGCCTATGCATATATTCAATTACAGTAGATATTCTTAAATAATTTCCCCATTTTTACCAATTTATACTTTCTACAGCATCGAATGAGGTTACTCTACATTATTGCTTAGAGATGGTCTTTTTAGTGCTTTTCATTATCATCATTCAGGTGTGTGTGCAATGTTATCTCATTGTGGCTTTAATTTGCATTTCTCCAATAACTTTTTAATGTTAATTGACCATTTATATATACTCTTTTATGAAGTGCCTAGTCAGATTTATTGCCCATTTTACTTTCAGTTTATCTGTCTTTTTTGTTGATTTATGAGTGCTTTTTGAAAGATTACAGATTTGACTGCCTTGAGTATCTTTATTGTAAGTTTATTCTACTCTTTGGCTTGCCTTTTCACTCTTTATTAGGATCTTTTGATCAACATAATTTTTTAAAGTTGACGTATTTTTGTTTTCAATTTTTTTTTCTTTAGGGTTACTGGTGTCTTTGTGTGATCTGTTTAAAGATCTTTGCTTTTTTAAAGGTCATAGTGATATGCTCCTATGTTTTCTTCTGGAATATTGTTTTACTCTTCTCATTAAATCTATTTATCTGGGATTGATTTTTGTATATGGTATGAAATAGAGATTAAAATTCATTCTTAACGCTATGGATGTGCACTTGATCCAGTACAATTATTGAACCTGTGATTAAGTTTCTGAACTCTATTCCATTCAATGAACTCCATTGTATTCTATTTTTCTTTTCTGTGCCAATACCAAATGATCTAGATTACTGTAGCTGTACAATAAATTGTGATATCTGTTAGTGTCATTTACCCAGTTTGATTCTTCTTCAAGATTGTTATTATTTTTTAATTTTTTTATATAGTCTCTTTCTGTCACCTTGGGTAGAGTGCAGTGGTGTCATTATGGCTCACTGCAGCCTCAAACTCCTGGGCTCAACTGCCTCAGCTTCCCCAGTAGCTGGCACAACAGGCACGCACCACCATGGCCAGCTAATTTTTCTATTTTTAGTAGAGATGATGCTCTTGCTCAGGCTGGCTCAAACTCCTGGGTCTCAAGTGATCCTCCTGCTTTGGCCTCCCACAGTGGTAGGATTACAGCCGTGAGCCACTGCACCTGGCCTGTCATTTTTCTTAACATTTTCTACTTACAAATAAATTGAGTATCAAATTATCATATTCTAATCCTAAATGTCTTTTTAGGATTTTGATTCAAATTCCTTTGATCACTTTCAGGAGAACTGAAATCTCTTCAGGGAGTGGGGAGAATTCCACCCATAATCTGGTATATGTCTAAATTGCCGATATTGTAATAAGTTAAATGGAGAGATTTTATTCTTTATTATATCTATACCTAATAGTTTGATTATATTGATGCTCATATACAGAAATAAAATTTATTATTTATTATTATTAAATAAATCCTAATAACTTTTCCATGCATTATTTTATATTTTAACATATAATATTATCTCATCTGTGAACAATGACGATTGCTTTTCTTCCTTTCAAATAGATTGCTTGCTTCTTTCTTTTTCTTACTTCTTTGGTTAGGTTCTATAATAACATGGTATGTAAAAGTGATATTGTTGACTAGACGTTGACATCCATGTTTTGTTCCCCATTCCTTGGGAAAAGCTTTAAATATTTCTCCATTATATTTGATACTTGTAAGATTTTTCTGCTACTCTAAGAGATTCAGGTCTATTTTAGCCTTAGTTTGATGAGAATTTTTTGTTGTGAATGGATGTTGAACTTTTTAATCAGTTTTTTTCTATGTATGGATATAATCATATGACATTTCTCTTTTGCTCTATTAATGTGGTAAATTGCATTGATTTTCAAATGTTAGAATAATTGTACATTCCTGGAATAAACTCAGCTAGCTCATGATGCATTATCATTTTCTCTATCTCTGTATTTGAAATGTTATTATCTGTAGAATTTTTGAATTTATGTTCACACATGAGAGACAGAAAGGTTATCTTTTATTTTCCTTTTATTTGGGGGGTAACTTTATATTTTGTAACATTCTTGTTAGCTTTTGTCATCAATGCTATACTGGCTTAAATTAAAATAGGAAAATGTTCCTTCTTTTCCTATTTGATGTCTTTTCTTTTCCTTTCTTGTACTATCTTTATCAGATTTTGGTATCAATGCTATACTGGCCTTGAAAAAATGTTTGCAAGTATTCCCTCATTTTTCTATTGTTTGGAAGAATTTGTATATTATTGGTATTGTTTCTTCTTTAAATGTTTAGAAGTATTCTCCATTGAAGTCATTAGAGTTGGCAGTTTTGTTTTGTGTGTGTAGTTTTATATTATAATTTCAATTTTCCACTAGATTTAGGACTATTCAGGATTTTATGTCTTCTGTGTCAGCTTTGTGAAGTTGGATTTTTCTTAGAATTTGAACATTTCTCCTAATATTTTCATTTTATTTGCAAAAAATTATTCATAATAACCTCTTGTTATTTATTTAATGTCTGTTGGATGTCTAATGATGTCCTTTTCTCTCTGATATTAGTAATTTTTTTCTCTTCTTTCTTATTCTGACTGGCTAATGATCTATCAATTTCATTAGTCTTTTCAAATTACCAATTATTTGTTTTTATTTACTTCCTCGTTGTATGTTTATTTTCTTTTCCATTAAGTTTTCATCTTATTTTCGTTATTTCTCTTCTATACTATTTTTAGTATTAATATGTTCAATTTTTTCCCTCATTTCTACAGAAAGGCACTAAGATAATTTTTAAGGCAGTGCTTTCATTAACCTGTGGACTATTTGGGATTGCATGGTTAAATATCCAAACTCTAGAGATTTTCTAGGTTTGATTTTTTTAATATTGATGTCTAGTATAATTCCCCTCTTATGAGAGAATATACTTTGAATAATTTAGAGTCTTAAAATTAATTAAATGTTTGCTTTATGGTACTGCATGTAATCATTTTGGCGAATGTTCTTGAAAAGAATGTTTATTTTGTCATAGTTGTTTACCTATTCTACATATGTGGGAAAGGTCGTTTATTTCATTGTTAAAATATTCTATTTTTTTGCTTTTTGTTATATCATTCCATCAGTTATTGATGTTAAAATCTTCCTCTATGATTGTGGACTTTTGTTGTCTCCTTTAGTTTTGTCACCGTTTGCTTTATATATTTTAAAGTTTTGTTATTAGGTATATATGGATCTAGAATTGTTTTATTTTTCCTAGTAGACTGATAATTGTATTATTATATAATGTCCTTCTTTATATCTAGGAATGATTTTTGTCTTAAGATCTACATGGTTTGATGTTACTTTTGCTGTAGATGCTTTTATGTTTTTTTGGTTAATGTTTTTTGCATGCTATATCTTTCTCAGCCCTTTTACTTTCCACCTCTCTGTATCCTTATATTTAAGGTTGGTCTTTTGAAAGCATTGTAAAGTTGGTCTTTTAAATCCACTCTGATGAGATTTATCTGGTAATTCATACATTTACATTTAATGTAATTTTTTATACATTTGGCCTAATATCTTACATAGTATTGCTTTTAGTGTGTTCTTTTTTTCTCCTTTCTTGCTTTCTTTTCAAATACACATTATTTCAATTACATCAACAAATATTTAAGTACCTGTTATGTTTGTGGTATTTGATATTATAATTGATTAAAAATATACTTAGGTCAGTAAAACTCTATTCACAAACTATATGTGAAATACACTATATTTTTTTCAAAAATTATATTTAATGTGCCTCTGGGGTGCCTTTGTTTCTGGGCTGACAAGTATCAGTCATTATTTCTCCTTCTTATCTACTCCCACCTCCCAATAGAGGTTCTAGGAAGCCTAAAAAAGGAGAACATTTAGGAAAGGCCCACTAATTTCTAATCTTGATTTATCCTCACTGGCATTTCCAAGTGTTCCTTGGTTACTTGATTGCCAGGTCTAGGCACAGTTATTTTTTTACTAATGCTGGCTGCTCTGTTACTTAACATCCAGCCTTCCTAGCTGCATTGTGGAGCTACTATCCTGGGATCCTAAAATATTGTGGACTCCAGAAAGGTCTTGTTAAACAGGACTCTTTAATCATTGTCTCTTTACTAATTTTGAGGAATCTTGACTTTTAGCAATGCCTGCCTCCTATTTCTACTCCCTCTCCATCCTGTTAGAATAATCTTATTCTTCCCTCTCTCCCCTATAGCATACTAATCTCATTGATAAGCCTAGAGTTTGGAAAGTAAATTGTCACTTTGCTTTCAATCCGGAAACATAAATCTCCCTAATTCCAAGAAACACAACAATGTTGCTACCTTTTAAAATGTGAGAGGGAAAAATACAGGGATAATAAAACGTAATTTATATCCCAGCACATGAACATACCAAACATAATCTTTGTATGATTTTATCATATTGTAAGAAAGAGAGGTATAAAAATTAAAATTGTAAGTTTATGTTGAGTGGTGTAGTAATTTAGAGGTGTGAAAGAATAGTACAAGCTGTGATAAGCTTTTTAGCTAGGCCTGAAATAAGTAGGTTCGCAATAAATGGAGATGAGAAAAGTAAATAGAAAATTTGTGATACTAAAGACATAAAATTTAAATAGTATGATGAGATTTATTGCAGAACATTGAGTGTCAAGATAAGGATTAAGAGATTTCTCATATTTAAATAGGATCTGACAGTAGGAAGCTGAAAGAAATAGCACAATAACATGCTAACATGATTTATTATCTCTTCTGGATATGCTGCAAGTTAAAAAAAATGTGCCTTGAGGGAGTGGGTATGGGTACCTTCATTATACAGTATAAACAACTGCCTCTTGTTTGTAGTTGAAGCCTCATGTATTTTAGAAGTGGAGAACATTAAATAATATTAATAGTAAATACCAGGGATAGCAGCAAATGCAATGGAAAAAAATTAAGTGAGGGGGGAATGGCTTTGCTCTTTTTGTCTATCTGCCTTCATTTAGATAACAAGTACTTAGTGGGCCATTACCATAATGGTCTGTAATTGGTAAGTATCACAATATGTAAATAATTCTCTACCTCCCCTCATCAAAATCTCTTTCAACAGTTTTCATCATCATAGCTAGTATATGGGTTTTATATATATAGCTTATGTATGTATTTTTAAATACCTGCTATACACATAAACACACACATAGGTATCTGGAATATATTTTCAATGTTTATTTTTAAAATCCCTGCAAGAAAAATAATTTTACTTAATACCTTGGCACCTAACGTCTTATTCTGATTTAAAAACGGTTTTTAAAATTGTGAATTTTTAATAATGAACAGAAATTTTAATTTAAAAAAGACAAAGGAACTATATCCCTGATAGAAAACACCCTTATTTATCCTCTTATCTCATTTTTAAATGTGGCATATTAGCTATTTCACAATATCTGTGAGGAAAGAGCTACAGTTTGAAAAGTTTAGTGTCATTTATTGTTTCATTATGTATTGATTTTAGTGATTACTTTCTTAACAGTTTTTAGAAATAGTATTATCTTTTGACTAATAATCAAACTCATTAAAATATCTTGTTCTAAACTTCTGGCAATAAAAACCTGTACTGCTGAATTATGTCTTGTACTTATTTGGTGGTAGAATTGATTATTTCCCTTCATTGCCATTTTCCAAGAACATAGTTATTAGACAAACATTAATAATAGGAAAATCACGAGACTACCTCTGACTTTAAAATTGATATAGGAGTATTGATTATTTGCAGGAAACTACTTTGGTGTCTGTATAAGATCAGTGTGCTTTGCAGAATTTTCTAAAATAACACCTTTGGAATAGAAAAAGGCATAATAAAACTACATTGGTTAAACCTGCAATGAAACCATAATGTCATTCAAGATGTAAAACAATGAAAAAAATGAAATTATAGTTTTATCTTGGTGTTCTTAAAAAAGAAAATTATTATATATACATGTATATGTAAATATTCAATATGAGCATATACTAAGTTTTACTGAAGACACTCTGTTACATGTGTAATCACTATTTCCAAGAATGAACTTTCATGATTCAAAGTTACTATTAAAGAACATAAAGAGCATAATGACATAAAATAGGAAGAACACAACAGATATATTTACTACATATATTAATATATCCATTCTGAAATGTAGGTTTTTGAAGTTATGTTAGTGTATATTTTGTATATGTGGGTAAATCAATATCAATACAAAAATCATCCTAAATATTTTAATAAAAAGGCACCTAACATAATACAGTTGTGTCTATGAAGAATTTTAAAATAACAGAAATCTTAAGAATAAATATTTTTGAAATAAAATTGTTTCAGAATGTAAAATACTATTTTAACATAGATATTTACATAAATATACAACTGTGTTAAATGCTTTTGTTTAATGGAGTGGTTTGTTATATAACAGTTCATTGAGATCACAATTTAAAATTCTATATATTATAGCTATTAAATCTATTTTTAAAATAACATGATATTTTTATTTATTAACTTATAGCACACTTTTACACTATTACACTTTTTCCTATAATTTTTGGCTACATATCTGTGATCTCCTTTTTAAATGACAATTTTTCACTGTTAATTTCTTTCATGTGAAGTAAAACTTCATTTTACTTTCATGTTCTACATTCTTTTCTTATTTATGAAGATTGGTATAACTTTGTTTATCTATTCTTTGTTACTTTAATTTTCTTTATTTTTGGATATGATTAAATTTTTCATTATTGTGACCCTCATAGTTTTTATTTACTTTGTTGTATAATAAGAGTTTTTGACATTTGAAGCATCATGAGTCTTTTATATTTCAATTTATGTTTGTAACTTCTACTAGGATCATTATGTTCTGTAACAGTGTAATTTCAGCACAGTCAGTAATTTTTACCCAGCAGTATACTGGAGATTCAGCCAATTATATGCAAAGCTTTTCTTCACATTCATGAGATTGTGGTGGTAGCTCGATAGTGACCATATTGGAGTATTTACTCTATGAAAATTGGCAAATGTTACAAACTAAGGCTTTATATTTTCCAGAGAGACAGTCGTTACATATTTACCAACACATCACTGCCTTATGCACCAAAATTGATTTCAGATTTAACAATTTTTTTGATATCCAGAATATACACTGGCTAACAAAATTTAAATGTAAAAATTTAAACTATTAAAGGGCTAGAAAAACATAAGTGAGTATTTAACTAAGTTTTCTACGAAAGCATTGGAAGGAAACTCAGAAGAGTATGAATATATTTTTAAGATATATAAATGAATATATGAAATATATTTTAAAAGAAAGTATTGTAAGATAATTTGAATCCTAATAATGAAAATTATAATGTTAGTCTATCTAGCTAGTTTGCTCAATCTAGTTTATTCAGTTTGTCCTTAATTTATGAAAATATATCCTGATTAAATGTTACAATACTTATTAAATTATTCAACTTTTGAATAATTTGAATTTTTGTATTCTTTTTTTTCTTTTGCTTAGCATTGTTTTACCAAGATTTTTTCATTTTTTTTCTGTACAGCTTCAATTCATTCATTTTTCACTGTTTCATCGATTTTCACTGAAGGAATAGAACAAAATATTTGTCCAGTATACTATAGAAAGGACATTTGGGTTTTCTCCAAGTTTAGATTTTTTTATTTTATTGACTTTGGGGTTCATGTGCAGATTTGTTACATAGAAATATGACATAGTGGTGAAGTCTGGGCTTTTCGTATAACCCTCATCCAATTAGTGTACATAGTATCTGTTAGATAATTTTTCATCCCATTCCCCTTTCCTGCCCTCTCATTCTCCCAGCCTTTCGAGTCTCCAGTGTCTATTAGTCTAGTCTTTATGTCCATGTGTACTCATTTATTTAGTTTCCATTTTATAAGTGGGAACATGAAATATTTGACTTTCTGTTTCAGAGTTATTTCACTGAAGATAATGGCCTCAAGTTCCATTCATGTTGATACAAAAGACATGATTCCATTCTTTTTTATGGCTGATAACATTCCATGCTGTGTGTGTGTGTGCCTCCCATTTTCTTTATTCAGTCATTGATTGGTTGCTTTATTCAATCATTAGGTTGATTCTCTATCTTTGATATTGTGGATAGTGCTGCAATGAACATATAAGTGCAAATATCTTTTGGATATAATGATTTCTTTTCCTTTGGGTAAACACCCAGTAGTGGAATTGCTGGATCAAATGGTAAATCTATTTTTATTTCTTTGAGAAATCCCCATACTATTTTCCATAGAGGTTGTGCTAATTTACGTTCCCACAAACAGAGCACAAGTATTCTCTTTTCTCTGTGTCTTTGGCGACATCTATTATTCTTTTACTTTTTAATAATAACCATTGGATATTGGATAATGGAGTTAAGATGATATTCCATTGTGGTTTTAATTTACATTTTTCTGATAATTGGTGATGTTGAGCATTTTTGCATATGTTTGTTGGCCATTTGTATGTCTTCTTCTTTTCAAAAATGTCTTTTTATGGCCTTTGCCCCCTTTTGAATAGAGTTATTTGTGTTTTTTGTCTTCCTTGTAGGTTTTGGATATAGGTCCTTTGTAGGATGCATAGTTTGCAAATATTTTCTCCCATTCTGTAGGTTTATCAGGTCTATTTACTCTACTGACTATTTCTTTTGCTGTGAAGAAGCTTTTAGTTTACTTAAGTCTAATTTGTTTACTTTTGTTTTTGTTGCTTTGCCGAGGCAAAGAATTTAGGCAAAATGTTCAATAGAGTTTTTCCTAAGATTTCTTCTAGATTTTTTATGTTTTCAAGTCTTAAATTTAAGTCTTTATTCCATCTTGAATTACTTTTTACATCTAGTGAGACATGGGGATCCAGTTTCTCCTGTTATAACTATCCAATTTTCCCAGCACTATTTATTGAATAGAGTGCCCTTTCTACATTTATGTTTTTATTTGCTTTGTTGATGATCAGTGGGGTGTAGGTAAGTGTCTCAGACTCCCAAGCTGGGAGTACCAGAACGTGCCACCATGCCTGATGAATTTTCATATTTTTTATAGAGACTAGGTCTCACTATTGCCCAGGCTGGTTTCAAACTCCTGGCCTTAAGCAATCCTCTGGCCTCAGCCTCCCAAAGTGCTAGGTTTATAGGTCTAAGCCACTGTGGACAGCCATATGTTCCTGTTTGAATATTAGTACCATTCTGTTTTGGATACTATAACCTTGTAATATTAATATAATTTAAAATCAGGTAATGTGATGCCTCTAGCTTTGTTCTTTTTTCTTAGGATTCCTTTGGCTATCGGGTTTTTTTTTTTTGTTCCATATGAATTTTAGGATTGTTTTATGTTATTCCATGAAAAATGATATTGATATTTGGATAAGAATTACATTTGAACCTGTAGATTGCTTTTAGTAGTATAGTCATTTTAATAATATTGATTCTTCCAGTCATTGAGCATTTTTCATTGGTTTATGTCATCTACAACTTCTTTCATCAGTGTTTTGTAGTTTTTATTATAGAGATCTTTAGCCTCCTTGGTTAAATATATTCCTTGGTAGTTTTGTTGTTGGTTTTTGTAGCTATAGTAAATGGGATTGAGTTCTTGATTTAGTTCTCAGCTTGGTCGTTATTGGTGAATAGAAATGTTACTTATTTCTATACATTGATTTTGCATCCTAAGACTTCACTGAATTCATTTATTAAATTAAGAAGTCTTTTGGAGAAATCTCTAGGGTTTTCTAGGTATAAGGTCATATCATCAATGAACAGAGATATTCTAATTTTTTTACAACTTAGATGCCTTTTATTTTTTCCTTTTGCCTGATTGCTGTTGCTAGGACTTCCAGTGCTGTGTTGAATAGAAGTGCTGAAAGTAATATTTTGTCTTGTCTCAATCTTTAAAGGGGAATGTTTCAACTTTTCCCTGTTCAGTGTAATGTTGGCTATGGGTTTGTCATGTATGGCTTTTATTATTTTGAGGCATGTTCCATCTGTGCCTAGTTTGTTGAGGGTTTTTATCATGAAGGGATGCTGAATTTTATCAAATGTTTTTTTTGCTTGTATTGAGATGATCATATGGTTTTTGTTTTAATACTATTTATGTGGTAGATTGTGTTTATTGATTTGCATATATTGAACCAGCATTGCATCCGTGAAATAACACCCACTTGATTGTGGTGTGTGATCTGTTTCACGTGCTGTTCAATTCAGTTTGCTGGTATTTTTAAAAGGATTTTTGCATCTATGTTCATCAGGGATATTGATCTGTAGTTTTCTTTTTTTGTTGTTGTGTCCTTTCCTCTCTTTGGTATCAGGGTGATATTGCCTTTATAGAATGGGCTAGGGAGGCTTCTCTCCTTTTTTTATCTTTGGAACAGTTTCAGTAGGATTGGTATCAGTTCTTTTTTCCATATCTGATAGAATTTGGCTGTGAATCCATCTGATCCTGTGCTTTTTTTTTTTTTCTTTTTTGTAAGCTTGGAGATTGTTTTTATTACTGATTCAATCTCACTACTCTTTATTGGTATGTAGGGTTCAGTTTATTCTTGTGTTTCTAGTTCCTTGAGATGTAACGTTAGGTTGCTAATTTGTGATCTTTCTATCTTTTTGATGTAAGCATTTACCAATATAAACTTACTTCTTAACATTGCTTTTACTTTATCCCAGAGGTTTTGATATGTTGTGCAACTATTTTCATTTGTTTCAAGAACTTTTACATTTCTCTCTTGATTTTCTCATTAACCCAAAGATTGTTCAGGAGCAGGTTGTTCAGTTTCCATGTATTGGTATAGTTTTGAGAACTCTTCTTGGAATTGATTTTTAATTTTATTCTACTGTGGTCTGAGAAGATACTTGATATGATTTTGATTTTTAAAGATTTATTGAGACTTGTTTTGTGTCCTAACATATGTTATATCTTGGAATGTTATATGCACCGATGAGAAGAATGTATAATCTGAAGTTTTTTGGTAGAAGGTACTGTAAATATCTGTTAGATCCATTTGTTCTAGAGTCCAGTTTAAGACCAGGGTTTCTTTGTTGATTTTCTGTCTTGATGATCTATCTAGTGGTGTCAGTGGGGTGTTGAAATGCCATTATTGTATTGTTGTATATCTCTTTTCTTTGATCTAGCAGTATTTTATCAACCTGGGTGCTCCAGTGTTGGCTGCATATATATTTAGGATTGTTATATTTTATCATAATATAATGACCTTCTTTGTCTTTTATTACTATATATTGATTTAAAATATACTTTATATCTGATATAAATATAGCTACTCCTGCTTGATTTCAGTTTCCATTTGTGTGGATTATCTTTCTCTATTCCTTTAATTTGAGTCTATAAAAGTCTTTTCCAATTAAATGAATTTCTTGCAGATGATATTTGTTTGGTTTCTGTATTTTTATCCCTTTTGCCAATATATATCTTGTAAGTGACATTTAGTTCATTCAATAGTGACCATTAATATGGAGTTATGTTATAATATCCTGTTATTTTGTTAATTTTTGCTTTGTGTTTTCAATTGTGTAATTGTTTTATAAGACTTGTAAGTTTTATACTTTAACATGTTTTTATAATGTTGAGTAGTAACCTTCCATATCAATATTTAGAACTCTTTTGAACATTCTTATAGGGCTTGTCTAGTTGTAACAAATTCCCTTAGTGTTTGCTTGACTGAGAAAGTATTTCTCCTTCATTTATGAAACTGGATACAAAATTATGAAAAGAATACGAAGATTCTTTCCTGACAGAATTTTTGTTTAAGAAGTCTAAAAATATGACCCCAATCATTTCTGAGTTGTAAAGTTTCTGCTGAAAAGTCTACTGTTGGTCTATTGAGATTTCCTTTATAGGTAATTGAACACTTTTCTCTTACTTCTCTTCAGTTTATTTATTTCACGTTGACTTTAGAAAGTATGATAACTATATGCCTCGATGGAGGCTATCTAGCAATAAATCTCTCCGGAGTTTATTGAGCTTCTTGTATCTGGATGTCTAAATCTCTAGCAATACTAGGGAAATTTTTTCTCAGTTATTCCCTCAAATATGTTTTCCAAACTTCTTGCTTTTTCTTCTTCTCCTTCAGGAATATTTATGACTCATAGTTTTGGTTACTATACATAATTCCATATTTCTCGAAGCTTTGTTCATTTGTAAAATTTCTTTTTATAATTTTTGTCTGACTAGGTTAATTCAAAAGACTTACCTTAAAGCTCTGATATGCTTTCTTCTGCTTGATCTAGTCTATTGTTAAAACTTTCTACTGTGTTTTGTAATTGCTTTAATGTATATTTCATTTCCAGAAGTTCTGTTTTTTTAATTATCTATCTCTTTAGAAAATATTTTATTCATATCCTGAATTGTTTTTCTGATTTCTTTGTGTTAGTTTTCAACTTTCTCTTGTATCTCATTGAGCTGCTTTATAATCAGTATGTTGGCTTCTTTATCTGGTATGTCAAAGATTTCATTTTGGTTTGGATCCATTGCTGGAGAGTTAGTGTTATCCTTTGGGAGTATTATAATAAAAAACTCTATTTTTTCATATTACCATATTTGTTTTTCTGGTTTTTTAAAATCGGGATAAACTATCTCGTTTTCTTATATTTTAATTTATTTTATATTTGATGGATTTTTTCCCCCTTGAGGATGTAACTATATGTTGTGTATAATTGCCTGGCTTCGGTTCTGGTTGCTTTCAATGGAAAAGACTGTATGAGTTCCCCTTGGTTATAGATAGCCTTTGTGTGGTCCCTTTCTCAGATGGTAGTTGTAGTGGTGATGTTTTGGGCATGTGAGCAGTTTCACTGACTCCTAAGGGGCCAGAGTGCTTATCTCAGGAAGCTTATCTTGTTTCCCAGTGTTAGGCACTTTTGTCAATGCATTTTTCATTGGGTTATGCAGTTCAGTCTGAGGGCCAGTAAGTGGAAGGCTGCCATCCTGTCGAAATGGGGAGGGGCTTCACCTCTTGTGCAAGCCTGGGCCCGCCGGCACACCTCCCATGGGTGCGCAGTCACCCCTAAATGCCCTAGAACGGCTGTGTACATGTGCACACACGCTGAGCTTCTGTAGGAATAGCCCCAGCTATTGTCCTCAGCAGTGGGTAGGGGTGGTGGGAGGAGAAGTTACCCTTTCCGTATGACGAGCACTGGGACTCCCTGGCCAGTGGGGTTGAACTACAGTACACCCCGTAAAACTCAGCACAGCAGCCACGTCTCTGCTGAAAGAAGCAGAGTCCCTCTCTACCCACAAACAGGGAGCTAAGGGACACAGAAAAAACGATGCTCTGATTTCCTTTGTCTTAAGGGGTGCTCCCTTGGTTCCCTCCACTCCCCATTCCCTTAGGAGTGGCAAGCTTTGAGTGCTAGACCACTTAGAATCCTGCTGTTCCCCTGGGTCTAGACACTCTCAGCCGCCAATTCAAGCAGGTGCTGGGGAATGTCTGCAGGGGGAGTAGTGAAGTGAAGACACAGGCTGAATATCCCTGGGCAGTACAAAGTCCCACAATGGGTAAGAACCTGATGAGACAGACACACCTATCTGTGGGAAGGCTGCCATCTTGTCGAAATGGGGAGGGGCTTCACCTCTTGTGCAAGCCTGGGCCCGCCGGCACACCTCACATGGGTGTGCAGTCACCCCTAAATGCCCTAGAACGGCTGTGTACATGTGCACACACGCTGAGCTTCTGTAGGAATAGCCCCAGCTATTGTCCTCAGCAGTGGGTAGGGGGGGGTGGGAGGAGAAGTTACCCTTTTCGTATGACGAGCACTGGGACTCCCTGGCCAGTGGGGTTGAACTACAGTACACCCCGTAAAACTCAGCACAGCAGCCACGTCTCTGCTGAAAGAAGCAGAGTCCCTCAATGGATATGCATTCATTATGGAGTCCGCCACCACTGCTCGGGTGCAATGGGAAGTGAACAACTTTGCACAAGCTTATAGCCCCATGTAATGTCCTCAAGAAGTCTCCAAATCACCGCCCACTCCAATACTTGGGCTTGGGAGGGCAGAGGAGCTCTCCTTAAGTACAGAAATGAGCAGACTGCCATTAGGGAAAGGAGAGCTGAAAATGTTAGGGACTGGCCTCCTACACTCCGCCGAACAGAAGGGCAAAGACACCGAGGATGCAATTACACAAGAGGAGGTTTATTTTCTGGCTAGCCAGGGTCCAAGCCGTAGAGCACCTACGCAGAGGTCTCCCTTTAGGCAAGGACCCCGACTGAAGCGGAGGCTGCCCTTTTATATCCCCCCCTCCCTCCTGAACACCCGCATGCCCAAGCTAATTCCGCGTATTGACTTTTGAAATGATTGTGCCCTCTCTAGTTGCCTTTCAAATGATTGGCGGACTGGTTGCCCGCCAGCGGTAAGTCTGCCTAGCAGCAGCAAGCAAGCGATAACCAGAAGCAGAGGTATGCAGTTAGCTGATTGCCCCACCCCTGGGCTAACTTCCTGTTATCTCTGGCTGAAGGTCGGTTTGCAGGAGAAGAGCCCCTGCTCCTAAGCCCGGTATCTCTAACTCCCCCAACCCCATCCCCCTGCAGGGAAAGAAAGAAAGAAAAACTTTTCACTGCATACTAACAAAACAGGTTCCTACAAAAATACCCCCAACTTCCCTTTCCATGGATTGCAAAGTCCTTTAGAGTTCGATTTCTGCCAGTTCCTTGCTTCTTTCTTTTTCTGTTGTAGCTTGTCCTGAGCTCTTTATAGGCTCCAGCACTCTCACGTTAACACTCCACTCCAGCTATGATTATTCACCTATAACTCTGATTCTTCTTTGTGGAGAAAACTGGTGTCTGACATATTTAGTAAGCCATCTTAAAAAGAATTGAAAAGAAAAAAAGAAAAGACTGTTTTTTCTATCTTAATTTCTGCAAGTTTATACATATATTCTTAAGAAATGTTCTTTTACACATGTCCTAATTTCTGCAATTTTATACCTATATTTACAATATACTTATATAGTATGCATAGAATAAAATTTTTATTTCCTTTCAATACTCTATATATTTTCACCACTGTGTAGGTTACTAGTGGCACAGATCAATCATGTGAGATGCCGGAAATACTATTTCATTTGTTAAATGCAGAATCATGTCATACAAATTTTAATACTTATAATTGAACACTAGAAAATAAGCTTTGGTAATAACCTATGAATCTATTGTTTTATTTTCCTGTAATTTACTATCTTTTTGCTAACAACTGAGATATATTAGGCTAAACATTTACATTTTTCCAGATATTATGACATCTTTCCTCTGGCATTTTTGTGGCATGCTAGTTCATACACTCCCTTAAATTTCCAATGTACATTCAGATGATAATTTATTCAGCCTTCAATATGAAAACAACTTTTAATATTTTGCTGCCTTTTAGACTTTATGGTTTATACATAGGAAAATCTAATTTGTATCCTGTTAACTTGTGAAAATTTCTACATATATATTTTTATCAAGTTACTATTTGAAAATAATTGCTTCACTATAAATTTTCAGAATTTACCTCTTCCTAAAAAGATATCAATTTTAAAATACTTTTTCCAGAAATTTGGAGTTTCAAAATAAATGATATTTTCCTAAGGTTCTTTTAATTTAAATTCACAAGTTGCTTTATTCATGCTAAACTTCTGTCTAATAATTATCTCTTGCATTCATGGTATGTTATATAACTATGTATTATAACATAGAATTGATAAACATTACTATATTATATAGCACAGTCTGTTATTTTTTGATGTTATATAATTCTCTTACTAATTTTTGTTCTCTTAGACTGTAATTCTTACATTTATTCCAAGTTTCTATTAATATAATTGATAATTTGGATTTTTTATTTTGTCTTTTTATACTTTTCAAATTTCAAAATGACATATAATCTGCAATATAAAACAAAAATTATTATATGTTTCAACATCCCTATTACTTGTAAAGATTTTTATATGCATTTTTGACATCACTTTAAAATTTTTCCAGATTATGTTCACATAATTAGGTAAATTTTAGTATGTGCAGTGTTTAATGCACGTCTTCATATGCACAGTTTAATTAGTTTGTTGTTTTGTGCTTTGTTTGGCTATTCTGCATATGGTAAATTCTTGCCTAATACATCAGTAGTTTCCCTTTTCTATCTATAGAACTTTTCCAATATCTTCATATTTATATCTTTTTATTTTGACATTAAAAACCATTAAATGAAATATAGTGATCTATGATTTTAGTATGTCTGATATCGCCTCCTTTAATATTATACAATTTAGTCAGTGAGGTATGTTTTAGTATATTCTGTGTGTACACTGTTATGGAATATTTGAACTTAAATGAATATAACTTACAAATTGTTAAAATTTCAAAATATTAAGGGGTACAAATGTTTTTGTTACATGAATACCTGGTATAATGCTTAAATGGGGGCTTTTAGTGTGCCCATCACCAGAATAGTGTTCATTGTACCAAATAAGTAAGTCTTTATCCTGCATCCCCCTTCCACCTCCACCCTTTTTGATTCCAATGGCCTTTACATCTCATTGTGCCCATGTGTGCCCATTATATAGCTTCCAGTTATTAGAAAGCACATATGGTGTTTGTTTTTCCATTCCTGAGATACTTCACTTAGGATAACAGTCTCCAGTTCCATCCAAGTGTAAACAACATTATTTGAGTTTATATGAGTCCTTTCTCTTCTATAATATTGCTGGTTAACTTGACTAGTGGTCTGTCAATTTTATTTATCTTGTCAAAGAACCGACTTTTTGTTTCATTGATCCTTTGTGTTGTGTTTTTGGTTTCCCTTTTGTTTTGTTTTGCTCTGTGCTTTGTTATTTCTTTTCTTCTGCTGGCTTTGAGTTTGGTTGGCTCTTCTTTTTCTAGTTCCTTGAGATGCGACATTAAATTGTTAATTTGTGATCTTTGTGTTTTTTTGATGTAGGTATTTATGGGTATGAACTTTCCCCTTAGGACTGCTTTTTCTGTATTCCATAGATTTAGATACCTTATGTCCCTTTTGTTATTCAGTTCGAGGAATCTTTTAATTTCCATCCTAATTTCATCATTGACCCAAGGATCATTCAGCAGTAAGTTGTTTAACTTCCATGACTTTGTGTAGAATTAAGTGTTTCTTTTGGAATTGATTTCTAGTTTTATTCCACTGTGGTCTGAGAAGATACATGGTATTATTTAGATTTTTTTGAATTTGCTGAGACTTGTTTTGTGGCCTAAGATATGATCAGTCTTGGAGAATGTCTCGTGTGCTGATGAGAAAAAATGTATATTCAGTAGTTTGGGGGTAGAATGTTTTATGAATGTATGTTAGGTTCACTTATTCTAGAATCCCATTTAAGTCCAGTGTTTCTTTATTGATTTTCTGCTTTAGTGATTTCTCTAACTCTGTCAGTAGGGTGTTGAAGTTCTCAGCAATATGATGCTACTATTTATTTCTTTGCTTACATCTAGTAGTATTGCTTTATGAATCTGGGAGCTCCTGTGTTAGGCACATATATATTTAGGATTGTTATGTCTTCCTGTTGAATGGCTCCTTTTACCATTATATAATGACCATCTTTGTCTTTTTTTTTTTTTTTTTTGTCATTGTCGATTTAAAATCTATTTTATCTGATATGAGAATGGCTATACCTGCTTGCTTTTGGTTTCCATTGTGTGGAATTTTTTTTCTATCCCTTTACCTTGAATCTGTGGGAGTCTTTGCAAAGTTAGATGTGTTTCTTGGAGATAGCTTATTATTGGAGTGTGTTTTTTCATTCATTCAGCCATTCTGTGTCTTTTAAGTGGAGCATTAAGACCATTCATGTTTAGTGTTAGTATTGATATGTGGGATGTTGTGTTGTTCATCATATTGGATGATACCTTGCTGTTTTGTTGTCCTTTTAGTGCTATCATTCTTTAAGAGCTTTAAACTTTAACTTTCAAGTGTTTTCACACTGGTGAGTATCTGTTATGTTGTTCCATATATAATGCATTTCTGAGTATTTTTCAAAACAGGTCTAGTAGTGAAATTCCCTTAATGTTTGCTTGTGTAGAAAAGTCTTTATTTCTCCATCTTTTATGAAATTTAGTTTTACAGTATACAAAATTCTTAATTGGTATTTGTTCTGTTTAAAAAGACTAAAACAGGCCCCAGTCCCATTGGGCTTATAAATTTTATGCTGAAAAGTCTACTGTTTACATGATAGGTTTCCCTTTGTAGGTTAGTTATTGCTTTCATCTTGCTGCTTGTAAAATTTTCTCTTTCCTTTTGACTTTGGCTAAGTTGATGACCATGTGTCTTGGCAATGCCCTATTTGCTATGAATCTTCCTGGTGTTCAATGACCATCTCGTATCTGGATATGTGAATCTCTAGTGATACCATGGAAAATTTCTTTAATAATTCCCTTGAATAAGTTTTCCATGTTTTTTGCTTTTTATTCTTCTCCCTCAGAGATACCTATAATTTGTATATTGGTTTGCTTCACATAGTCCCATATTGTCTTCAAGCTCTGAAATTCTTTCTTCTGCTAGGTCTGGTCTACTACCACTATATTTTGAAATTCTCTGAAAGACTCTTTTATTTTTAAAAAATTATTTTATATTCTTTCTTATGTTGTCTCTTTATAAGAGATTTCTTACAAAGATTGAACTTTACAAAATTAGGGGAGAAACTTGGAATTCTTTGTAAGAAGGTTTGGAAGACAGTGGTTGAGGAGTCAGAGAATAGTCACTTGCCAGAGACCACAAAAGGGAGCTAGTTAAAAAGATTGTGTAGGCTATTGCCTCTTCATCTATTAGTGGTCCCTGAAGTTTTTGTGGAACAGAAGAACAGGTTAGGAAGGAAAAATGCATGCAGAATGGGAAATCAAAGAAAACTATAAACCATCAGGACAAACTGGTACCTGTGTTTCTCTCTCATCCCCTCTAACTTTAATTTTGTGGGTAATCTACAGAAGAAACTGGTGTCCTTTATCATGGATCTGC
Organism: Mirza zaza; assembly: GCA_008750895.1. Lineage (NCBI taxonomy): Eukaryota > Metazoa > Chordata > Mammalia > Primates > Cheirogaleidae > Mirza > Mirza zaza. The sequence goes on from VSMD01112520.1 coordinate 21,940, forward strand.
AGATGTGCTTTGTCCATAGTGAGAGAAGGCATAGGAGGAGATCTAACAGGACCCAGAGTAGCATCCAAAATCCTAGACTTTGATTTTATCATACCTATTTTAAAAACTAGAAAGAATTGAAAAGAGAAATTTAAAAACTATAATCATAATGACAATCTCTCAGAAATATGAGAGACCAACTTGACCAACTTGAATTAATAGACCATGCTCCCCCAAAATAGAAAATATATATTCTTTTTATTTATAAATGAAACATCTATAAAATTTTGCTATTAATTTTTGAAATTATGCATTCATATGACATAAATTTAAAAGTGTATAAAGTGAAGTCTCCCATCCCCTTTTCTCAAACATCAGTTCTCTTTCCGTGAATGAACCCCTGTTACCAATTTCTGCAGCTTTATAGATATTTTATGCACACACAGACAAATGCATATAGATAATTTTTTTTTTCTTTTTTTTAACAGAAATAGGGACATGTTATCACTCTTTTGTGTGCTCTGCTTTTTAATCTCTATTTTTTAGTGGTTACTTTTGAAATATTAACACAGTAATGTAAATTAACATCTCTATCATTTTTCCAAACCATATAAAAATTTTACAATCTGATTCAACCCGCTCCCCTATCATCTAACATATTACTACTAGAATTTTACCTCTACCTCCAAATCAATGATTATTATAATTATTGTCATTTTATGCATATATGGTTTGTTTAGATTTATCTGAATGTTTACCAGTTTCTTTTTTAAATTTCATTGCTTCATTTTGGGATAAATTTCTTTATTTTTGAAGTATATTTTTTAAGAATGTACTTTCTTTCAGTGAAGAATTGAAAACAGGCTTTGTTCTTCTGATATCTAGCAGAAAGTTTAGCTATGTGTAAAATCCTAGAATGACTTTTATTTTCTCTCAGCATTCTGGTAATGTTATTTTAATATCTGTGGCTTTCAATTTTATAAAAAAGTCTCTCCATTTATTTAAATCTTCTTTAATTTGGTAGCAGTTGTTCAAATTGAATTGCATCCCCAACAAAAGATAGATTGAAATCCTGACCCCTAGTACCTCAAGATGTGACCTTATTTGTAAATGTGGTCTTTACAAAGGTAACTAAGTTAAAATGAGGTCATTAAGGTGGGCTCTAATACAATATGAGTGATGTCCTTGGAAAAAGGGGAAATTTGGACACAGAGATAGCCATGCACACAGGGAAGACAAGGTGAAGATATATAGGGAGAAGATGGCCATATGACTTGAGAGATGCCTCAGCGAGCAGAGGAACACAAAGGATTACTGGCAAACACCAGACGTGAGAGAGATAAGGAAGGATTTTCTCCTAGAGCTGTCAGAGAGAGTATGGCTTTGCTGAAACCTTGATTTTGTACTTCTAGCCTCTAGAGCTATAAGACAATAAATTTCTGTTGTTTTAAGGTAGTCAGTTTTTAGTATTTTGTTATAGCAGCCCTTGGAAACTAATATAGCATTGTGTTTTATGGTTCGAGGTGTACATGTTTTGCACATTTTGTGTTTCATTGTATTCCCAAGTATTTAATGATTTTGGAAATTCTTATAGATGATGTTGACTGTGGAATCAATTTTCCAATTGTACATTGCTATTCTCTAAGAAATATAATTTATTTTTATATTGCCTATGTATCCTCCAATCTTGCTAAATTCACTTATTAGTCTTAATAAGTTTTTATAGCTTCCTTAGAATTTTTTATTTACATGAACATGTTATTTCTTGCTTTCTAATCTGTATGCTTTTCATTTCTTTTCCTTGCTGTATTGCTGTCTAGGACATACAGTAAATGTTAAATAGAAGGTTCATCCTTGCAGTGAAGATCCTTTACTTGTTCTTTGTCTTAGGGGCATTTAATATTTCATAATTAAGTGCAATTGTTAGTTGTAGGTTTTTTGGTAGATGCCCTTTATCAGTTTGAGGAAGTTCTTGTCTTACTAAGACGTTCTATAAAGAATGGAGGTTAAACTTTTTCAGATGATTTTTCTACATCTATTGAAATAATTTTTAACTTACATGTATTCAATGAACTAACTTCAATATACATAAAATAATACTAGAGATAAAAATTAACAAATTTATCATCATTGAAGGAGATTCCAATATAATTTACTCTCCATCATGGATAGATCAAGAAAACCAAAATTTAGGGAAAGTACCAAAAAATCAAACACACAATTAACAAGCTTCATCTAATGATCAGATAAAGAACTCACACCTAACAATGAATGAATTCACATTTTTTGTTACATCTATGAAAAATTTATAAGAATTATTATTAATAATATACTATTCCATAATTCATTTTTGATGCATTTTAAAGAATTAATGTAATGCAGGAAGTATTTTCCAATATAATGTTACTATGTCAATTGTAAAAAAAGATAAATTATACCCATACATTTGAAAATTTAAAAAAAATTAGAAACTTCTCTTGTAATAAACATTTTTTCCAAGCTGTATCATCTCAAAACTGTAATGCATCACACAACTGATGGTGTCTTAGATTTAATAAGTATGGTAAATATCTTATAGTCCTATAAAGAAAATAGCTAGAACAGAAGTTTAATCAATATGTTATATATACATATTTGAGTAATACAGGGAAGTACTCAGAGGGAATGCTTATGTTAGAAAACATTAAAAGTCTAAAAATTATAATGTGCCCATCCAACTCAAGAGTTTAGGAAAAGAATAGTGAAATAAATTCAAAGTAGAGGGAATGAAATAAAAAATAACAGAAATCAATAAATGAATAATAAGGTAGATAGATGTTCTTCATCTGTTTTTCAATATGTACGTATTCATCTGTTCTTCAATATATAACATTATAGTTAACAAAAACAAAAAGTCATTGGTTTATAGATAGACAACCTGTACAGGGAAAAAAAGAGAGCACCAGACCATCCTATTGGGATTTTGATCTAAATTGCATTAGATCCTTGCAGATATGATTCATTTATGCATGACAGAGATGACATCACAGATCATTCAAGAAAAGTAGAAATATTAAAGAAACAATCCTGAGATATATGCTATCCATATGACAAAGTAAAATTGCCCTATACACAAACTCAATTCAATATGGTTGAGGATGTAAATGAAAGAAGCAAAATTTTTAAACTTTTAGAAGAAAATATAGGACACTATCTCTCTGCTCAGAGGTTAAATAGTTCTTAAATAAGACACTGAAAACACTTATTTCAAAAGAAAACACTGATATATTCAATGACATTAAACCTAAGAACTCGAATTCATCAGAATGTCAAAAGATCCAAATTGAAGGAACATAATTCCAGTATATTTAACCTCTATAGGATTAACATCAAAACAGATAAGTCTCAATCTGGAAAGAAATCAATAAAATTTGGAAGGAAGAAGCAATTTATGAACTACACATGCCACCACACTCCCAAGTGTGTACACACATACATGCACACACACTCTTACACACACTGGCCAACTCACAACAGCTGATAAAATACATTTCATCATTTGCTGGTGTCATTCTTGATTTGACTTTTGACCAATACCAAAAGTTTGTAATCTTTATGTTCTGTAGCATATCTGGCATAGTAAACTAATCATTACCTTGTCTTTGGGTATTTGCAAATTGGAAGCTTTGTTACAAGTGGGATGGCAATTCTCCTTATGTCGCTCCTCCTCTCCTTAAGTCTCTCCTGTGTGACACTTCTTCTATCCCAAGTCCATTAGAATGTATATTCTAATTCTGTAGATCCTTTGGTGCCCTGTCTGCTGGGATATTCTCAGATAATTCTAGTTTTAATATCAATTGGATCTATAAAGGCCTCTGATTTGATTGTGTCTAAAGCTTTATGACATAAACATTTGGAAAGAAATTAGTAAGAGTCCATTCAGTGAGACCACATGATAAAAATAGATAGTTATATTCTTCCTAACCATTATAAGCAGAAAAGTAAAGCTGTGGTTTCTAGCAAGCAAGATTGTCCCTCCTCAAAAAGGGCAGGTATTAAAACAAACAAAAGGCAAAAATTTATAGAGTATTTCTAAGACTAGGTTGCAGATATTGGAGGACATTCTTGGAATATTTAGATACCTTATGCAAAATGAGCTCTCAGTATCTTATGAACCATACAGGAAAGCACTTATTTTCTAATAAAACTAAATTCCATCTATTTAATGAATAGCATGTTTTGTAGAAGACAGACAAAAAAGTCATTCATTATTAAATGTTTTCTGATACCAAGGAAGGGGAAAATGCTTTAATAAAGGATTCTATTGTGTAGGGTGTGTCCATTCCTGAGACACAGGTAGAAGAAAATAGTTTTAAAAAAGTTTATTTCTGTATGTGATATATTTCATAATTTAAGTGTGAAGTCATAATCTGTTTTAGCCATCAAAATTCTAGTTAATTCAATTTGATGCTATTTTTGCCATAGCAGGATTAACATTTTAAAATATTGTTATAGATTTGTAAGGGAAACCATACATATCTCAAATTATAATAATTTATTGCTCTTAGGCTATTTCTCAGAAAATACAATCCACAATTTAGATGCGTTAGTTGTGTGGATGCATTATTATTGTCTTCTCAAAGCAATAGGGAAATAGCTAAACTAAATAGTTGAAAAAGGTTTAAGATGTCTTAAGTGAGTTTACTTTTCTCTATTGAACTTCTCCATGAGCATGAAAAATAAAGATTTGAATATATTCAGTTTATTAGTCATGCCTATTAGAAAAAGATACATTAATACTTTTGAAAATAATACATTGTGCTTTGAAATTTACCTAGACTTAAGTGCCTTTGTCCACAGCATCTAAAATTAACTTTTAGATTTTATCAATCAGTTCAATAAGTCAGATAATTTACAAACATTGTCTTGTACTTAATGTTGTGTCAATCTTTAAACCACTTAAGAATTTTACCTTACAAGTTTACAGAATAATTCTTGTGTAAATCATTAACTCCTCATCACCCATATATCCTCACATCATGAAATGTGTGTGAAAATAAGTGTTGGGAAGGTCATAATGACTTTCCTTCTGTATATATATATTTTACTCTCAAGTGATTCACTTAAAATCCTATCATTTATTTTTCAAGTTATTGAAAGGTTTTTTTTCCCTTAAATAATCAACATTTTTAATTATCACTATTTGTTTCATAGGGTCAAAAAGAATAAGTGATAGTGAAGTCTCTGACTATGACTGTGATGATGGAATTGGTGTCGTATCAGGTAAGAATTTTAGAATTCTTTTGTAGTATTAAAGAATTGTAATTCATCATTATTTACTATAAAAATAAATAAATAAGAAAAAAATAACTTTCCTCCTCACTGCCCTAAGACATACTTATGGCAAACTATGGCAATTTAAACCCCTAAATAATTCCAACTAATAGAAAACTTGTACCAATTATTAGATTGAATAGTCTTATAAGATGCCAGTTAAGTAAATGTCTATAACTTTTCTATTCTAAAATAACTAAAGAATAAGGATTTTACAATAAATTAGAGGAGTTATTGCATGATTGAAACTTCTTTATACTTCACTAACATTGTGGAAAAAAGAAGAAATCTTTTTTATATCACTAGCATACTTAAATATGTCAAATATTTAATGAGATTTAAATTTTTAAAAATTGTTTTTATATTAAGTTTCATTTACTATACAGCTACATTTTGAAATTATAGTATTGTGGCTTAAAGTATTGCCTCATGTTATGGTTAGAAATTTATCTAATGATTTAATATCTTGGGGAAGTAGATATATTTTCCATAATTTGTGACAAAATGTTTATATATAATATCCCTAACATTATAAATATTTTTATTTTATTCCTCTTGAAGCTTAAATAACTTAGCAAATTTCACAATTGTTACTAATTTTACTTTGGACAAAACATGATCTATCATATATAAGACATGCTATAGTTGCATCAGTGACATATAATTTTTTGTTTGACAATTTTTGTTAGATTGTGGGTCAATTTGCATGCTTGTTTTAGTGTACTACTTTTTAAAAACTTAGTGACAATTTATTTTATTTTTTTGTACTAAAGGTGAACAACGTATTAACTTGCTAAGACTGCAAAAATATTTTTCATGTTGTATAGTTTATAAATTAAATCTCATAAAGTGGTTTTGAAAAATATTTCCCATTGTCTCTTTCTTGGCGATCACTCTAATTTTCCTTTTTGTACTGCATTTCTTTGTTATTTGATTATTCTGTGTTTTCTCTTTTCTAAATATCTAGTCACAATAGGTTTTCTTCATCCAAAATATTTCCCTTCATGCCATTAAGGCCCTTCATCTTGATGCCATTTTTTGTACATTTCAATTCTTTCATTTTCTATTTTTAGGATGGCAGAAATGTTTATTTAAAATGATCATTTTGTTATTTTTTCATTCTAGCAAAGGAGTTGTATTTTTCAAAAAAAATTAGAGATTCTTTACTTATTTGGGTTAATGCTCTCTGGAATAAATTTTTGGTGTCACAAAATAATATTTAGAAAGCCTACCCAGTGCAAAGTGCTTACCCTGGATTCATTGTTTCTTCATCATGATAAAAAACATTCTTTCCTTTCTCCACATTATTATTATTATTTTGGTTATCAGAAACTATCTGGCAAATCATTTAATAATACATTGAAGAGAAAAGATCGTTATGTAATAACCAATATTTTGCTATTTTGAAATCCAATGTGATTTTGAGACATAGATTTTTCATAATATATTACAACTTTAACAATGCATTTAGCACCATGCCCAGCTAATTTTTGTAGTTTTTGTACAGACAGGAGTCTTGCTATGTTACACAGGCTGGTTTTGAACTGCTGGCCTCAAGCAATTCTCCTGCCTTATCTTCCCGAAGTGCTAGAATTACAGGCGTGAGCCACGGTGCCTGGCTGAGTCTCATTTTTTTGATCCATTCTTACAGTCTCTTTTTTACATTTTATTAAGTTTATATATAAGTTTTTTTATTTATTCAGGACATTATGGGGGTACAAACATTTTGGTTACATGCAATGCTGTTTGCTCCACCCAACCCAGGGCTACAAGCATGTCTCTCCCTGATACAGTGCATTCCGCTTCCACTAGTTGTGAATTTACCTCCTCCACCCCTACTGACACCCAGTGAGTATTACTATCATGTGAGCAACTTAGTGTTGATCAGTTAGTACCAATTTGATGGCAAGTACACGTGGTGCATGGTTTTCCATCTTTGTAATACCTCACTTTGAAGGATGGCCTCAATCCTATCCAGGATAATATAAGAGGTGCTAGATCACCATTGTTTTTTGTATTGAGTAGTATTCCATGGTATACATATACCATATTTTATTAATCCACTTATGTATTGATGGGCATTTGGGTTGTTTCCACATCTTTGCAGTTGTGAATCGTGCTGCTATAAACATTCGACTTTATTATAGAATATCTTTTTTTCCTTTGGATAGATGCCTAGTAGTGGAATTACTGGATCACATGGTATTTCTATTTTTAGCTCTTTGAGGTATCTGCAAATTACTTTCCAAAGGGGTTGTATTTGCAGTCCCATCAGCAGTGTAAGAGTGTTCCAACCTCTCTGCATCCACACCAGCATTTGTTGTTTTGGGACTTTCTGATAAGGGCCATTCTCACTGGAGTTAGGTGATTCTCATCATAGTTCTGATTTGCATCTTCCTGATGATTAGAAATGTTGAGCACTTTTTTATATGTTTGGTAGCCATTAGTCTGTCTTCTTTTTAAAAGTTTCTATTCATGTCCTTTGCACATTTATTGATGGAGTTGTTTGATTTTTTCTTGTTGCTTTTCTTAAGTTTTATATAGATTCTTGTTATCAGCCCTTTATTGGATATGTAGAAAGCAAATATTTTCTCCCATTCTGTAGGTTGACTATTTGCTCTAATGATATTTTCCTTGGGTGTGCAGAAGCTTTTGAATTTGATCAGGTTCCATCTGTTTATTTTTGTTGCTGCTATGATTGCTTTGGGGGTCTTCTTCATAAATTCTTTCCTAGGCCAATGTCTGAAAGAGTCTTCCCAATGTTTTCTTCCAGAATTCTTAATGTTTCACGCCTTAGGTTTAAGTTTGTTATCCACTGTGAGTTGATTTTTGTGACAGGTTAGCGGTGGGGATCTAGTGTCAGTCTTCTGAGTGTGGATATCCAGTTTTGCCAGCACCACTTATTGAATAGAGATTGTTTTCTCCAGTGTGTATTTTTTGTCTGCTTTGTCGAAGATTAGATGACAATATGAGGATGGTTTTATATCTGGGATCTCCGTCTTACTCCAAAGTTCCGTATCTCTACTCTTGTGCTAATACCATGCTGTTTTGGTTACTATAGCCTTGTAGTAAAATTTGAAGTCTGGCAGACTGATGCTTCCCAATTTGTTCTTTTTTTTTTCTTTTGTTCAATAGACTTTTTTTTTTTTTTTTTGGCATATTATAGAGGTACAGATTTTAAGGTTTCAATAAATACCCTTTCCCCCCTCCCCCCACAAGTCTGAGTTTCCAAAGTGACCATCCCCCAGATGGTGCACATCTCACTTATTATGTGTGTATATACCCACCCCCTCCCCCCTGCCCAATACCCTATTACTGTAGCACCTATGTGTCCACTTAGGTGCTGCTCAGTTAATACCAGTTTGCTGGTGAGTATATGTGGTGCTTGTTTTTCCATTCTTGGGACACTTCACTTAGTAGTATGGGTTCCAGCTCTAACTGGGAAAATATAAGATGTGCTATATCACCGTTGTTTCTTAGAGCTGAATAGTACTCCATGGTATACACATACCACATTTTATTAATCCTTTCTTGGATTGATGGGCACTTGGGCTGTTTCCACAGTCTTGCAATTATGAATTGTGCTGCTATAAACATTCGAGTGCAGGTGTCTTTTTTTGTAGAGTGTCATTGGATCTTTTGGGTAGATGCCCAGTAATGGGATTGCTGGACCGAATGGTAGATTCACTTGTATCGCTTTAAGGTATCTCCAAATTGCTTTCCACAGAGGTTGAACTAGTTTGCAGTCCCACCAGCAGTGTAGGAGTGTTCCTCTCTCTCCGCATCCACACCAGCATTTGTTATTTGGAGCCTTTTTAATAAAGGCTATTCTCACTGGAGTTAGTGATATCTCATTGTGGTTTTGATTTGCATTTCCCTGATGATTAGAGATGTTGAGCATTTTTTCATATGTTTGTTGGCCATTCTTCTGTCGTCTTTAGAAAAGTTTCTGTTCAAGTCCTTTGCCCAAGTTTTAATAGGATTATTTGATTTTTTCTTGCTGATTTTCTTGAGTTCTAAGTATATTCTAGTTATCAGCCCCTTATCAGATGCGTAGGATGCAAAAATTTTCTCACATTCTGTAGGTTGTCTGTTTACTTTCATGACTGTTTCTTTGGCTGTGCAGAAGCTTTTTAGTTTGATCATGTCCCATTTATTTATTTTTGTTGCTGCTGTGATTGCCTTTGGGGACTTCTTCATAAACTCTTTGCTTAGGCCGATGTCTAGGAGAGTGTTTCCAACATTTTCCTCTAGAATTCTAACAGTTTCATACCTTAGGTTTAAGCCTGTTATCCAGCATGAGTTGATTATTGTGAGAGGTGAAAGGTATGGGTCCTGCTTTAGCCTTCTACAAGTGGCTATCCAGTTTTGCCAGCACCATTTATTGAAAAGGGATTCTTTTCCCCAGCATATGTTTTTGTCAAAGATTAGATGGCTATATGAGGATGGTTTTATATCAGGATTCTCAGATCTGTTCCACTGGTCAATATTCCTATTTTTGTGCCAATACCAGATTGTTTTAATTACTACAGCTTTGTAGTATAGTTTGATATCTGGCATATTAATACCTCCCATTTTGTTTTTGTTGCCTAGAATTGCTCTTGATATTCGGGGTCTTCTTTGGTTCCATACAAAGCGTAAAATTATTTTTTCTATATCTGTGAAGAATGCTGATGGGATTTTAATAGGTATTGCATTGAATCTGTAGATCAGTTTGGGTAGTATAGACATTTTAATGATGTTGAGTCTGCCGATCCATGAGCATGGAATGGATTTCCATCTGTTTATATCCTCTGCTATTTCCTTCCTCAGTGTTTCATAGTTCTCCCTGTAGAGGTCTTTTACGTTATCAAATCCTCTGGGACACAGCTAAAGCAGTTCTGAGAGGAAAGTTTATCTCCATAAATGCCTATAACCAAAAGTCAAAAAGATCACAAATAGACAATCTAATGAAACAACTCAAAGAGCTGGAAAAAGATGAACAGACAAGCCCCAAAGCCAGCAGAAGAAGTGAAATCAACAAGATCAAATCAGAACTAAACGAAATTGAAAGCAGAGAAGCTATTCAGGAGATTAATAAAACAAAAAGTTGGTTCTTTGAAAAAATAAACAAAATTGACACGCCACTGGCTAAGCTAATGAAAAGCAGAAAAGAGAAATCTCTAATAAGCTCCATCAGGAACAAAAAAGGAGACATCACAACTGATCCCAGAGAGATACAAGATATGAATACTACAAAAATCTTTATTCACACAAACTGGAAAATGTAGAGGAAATGGACAAATTTCTAGAAACACACAGCCTCCCTAGGCTCAACCAGGAAGAAATAGATTCCCTGAACAGACCAATCTCAACAGCTGAATAGAAACAGCAATTAAAAATTTCCCTAAAAAGAAAAGTCCCGGTCCAGATGGTTTCACACCCGAATTTTACCACACTTACAAAGAAGAACTAATACCTATCTTGCAAAAACTATTCCACAAATCGAGAAGAACGGAAACCTCCCCGACACCTTTTATGAAGCGAATATTACTCTGATACCAAAACCAGGAAAGGATGCAACAAAAAAAGAAAACTACAGACTAATATCCCTAATGAATATAGATGCAAAAATTTTCAACAAAATCTTAGCTAACCGAATCCAGACGCTTATCAAAAAAATAATCCATCACAACCAAGTGGGCTTCATCCCAGGGATGCAGGGATGGTTCAACATATGTAAATCTATAAATGCAATTCACCACATAAACAGAAGCAAAAACAAAGACCACATGATTCTTTCAATAGATGCAGAAAAAGCTTTTGACAAAATTCAACACCCTTTCATGATACAAACACTTAAGAAAATAGGCATAGAAGGAACATACTTAAAAATGATACAAGCCATATATGACAGACCCATAGCCAACATCATACTGAATGGGGAAAAACTGAAAGCATTCCCACTTAGAACTGGAACCAGACAAGGCTGCCCATTATCTCCACTTCTATTCAACATAGTGCTGGAAGTCCTGGCTACAGCAATCAGACAGGAAAGTGGAAT